>RCUC01068797.1:0-11564 GCA_003697995.1 Taxidea taxus jeffersonii
GCTATGCTGCACATCTATGCCTGCCTATGGATGCAGAACTCTACTGACCTTCCAAGCATGCTTATTACCAGAAGCTGACCTTAAGAATTAAACCTACAAAAAGACTAAGAAACCACGTAACTGACAAATATCAGAGGTAAGGAGGAAAGAAATCCGAGAAAACAAGCTTAGTGTCCATTACCTGGCTTAGTATCTGTCACTCCTTCCATAAGAACCAGTCCGACTGGTCGCTGACAGGCAATGTCGCAGAAACGGAATTGCAACAGGAAGTCTCGGTTGTACTTCAGTCTCTCTGCAAACCAGGAAAAGCCACACAGTGAGAGAAAGGAAGAGAAGCCACATGCTGAAGCAGCCTTAATACCAAGAAGCTTCCAGTATAGGGACACAGAGGAAGCCTGGCTCTAAAGACAAGCTGATTTTCCAATAGATAGGATTTAAAGGTATCCATTTCACTGGGAGGTCATGAGGAGGACGGTGGGAAAAACAAAGGAACTTCCTAAGAAAATTGAAGGAATTACATTTTCTCTTGTCACTGAAATACCAGCTTTCTCCCAAAATGGGCACAGAGGCACAGCCAACCAAGAATGTGGCACAGGCTCACCTGCTCTCTTGGGGTGACAGGAGGAGAAATACTGACAGCAGTCGGTGATGCCCAAGGAGCTGGGCCAGAGTGGGGCCTGCAGCTTCCTCTGGTAAAGCTGATGGGAGAAGTCTTCCTGTCCAGACACCTAGAAGGAAAGAGCAGGTGGCAATGATGATACCAAGATGGAAAAAGAAAATAGCCCATGATTTGGGACATGCAGACACACAGGCACACAATCACACACTGTATACATAATATAAGCAAAACTTGTCAGTTTTAGGGGAAGTTGTTAAAAATAAAGATGTGAATTAAAGCTTTTTTAAAAAAACCAGAAGCACAGAGGGCGCCTGGGTGGCTCACCGGGTTAAAAAACCAGAAGCACTGAAATGTCCACGAAGCAGAAAGGAGGGCTAAGAGAATAAGGTACATGAGTCAAAGGAATAGAACTGTATGAACATATGGTCCCCTAAATTTCACCTCAGAAAAATCTACATGAATCTCCACAGGGAATATCAACTTTCAGGGCCTTTAATTTGCAGTGGGAAAAAGTTTTATCTTGATCTTTGGATTTTCTGGATCAAGGTCTAGCATCTTAAGTCCATCATGAGGAAACCGCAGGGTCAAACCAAATGGGAAATGCACCAAGAACTTTACCGTATCTATACCACCATATTCGGTTAAAGCCAATGAGCAGCCTGGGAACGGACAGAATGTAGTAGGGAAACGATAGGTAACATCAGTCCTCTGCATATCTCTACCCTGTGTAGCAAAATTCCCTTTATTTCGTCTAACAACAACAAATAGTTGAATGCCAGCTATGTGCAAGACACTAGCTAAGTGTTAGGGAGAGTGCAATGATAGATACAATCAATCTGCCCTTGAAGGACATAAATTTTCAATATGCCGTCTCAAGTAAAACAGACCGAAGATTTAATGGTCACTTTCTAGCTGTGTAACTTTGGGCAAGTTACTTAACCTCAGGGTTCAATATCCTCTACTATAAAATGGGATATAATATCACCTACAATTAAGAATCTTGATAATAACAACTGATGGCTGACTGCTTCCTTTGAAGCAAGAACCGGAAAATACTTTACCATGCATTCTTGTCTTTGATCTGCCAATAACAACAAAAACCCCTCTGAAATGGGTCCCATCATATCCCTAGTGTATAGATGAGGCACATGGGGCTTAAGGAAGTTAAGTAACTTGCACAAGGTAGCAGAGCAGGGATTGAACTCAGGATTGTCTGGCTCTTAATCATGATGCCTAATGGCGCTGGTCACAAGGTAGGCACTTAGTAAATTCTTTTTCCCATTCTCTAAGCTCCTTGATTATAGTGCTTTCCGGCAAGATAAGACTTTCTCTGCACATATGGGAACCAGGACATTGCTGGCACTTGAGTAACCTTATTAAAATAAAAGCCCAGAGTACTCAATGATAATGCAGCCATTTTTGTGTCCTTTCTCCACTGCGCCTTGCCAAAAGCTAAGTGACAAGATGGACAACAGTGGCCAAACAGAGGAAAAGGAAATCACCACAAGCTGAATATCCATCAGCAGTGCTAAATGGGATAAAACTATGAGATATCTATGCGATCAACATTCAGCAGTTAAAAGGAATGAGATAGATCCATATATACATTGAGTGAAAAAGAACAAGCTACAGAATGAAACACAGAGTGATGGGTTTACAAACACACACACAACAGATCCTATATCAGCTCTCAGAAGCAATCACAGCACAGTATTGGAGGGAAAAGGCTCTGGGATCCTGATTCCACCACCAGCTACCTGCATGGCCTAGAGCCAGCAAACTGCCAAACTTCTCTACGCCTCGGTTTCCTCACTTAAAAAATGAAAACGACAATAGCAATTGTGAAAGTTGAGTGAGCTAATTTATGGAAAATGCTTAAAATAGCACCAGGAACCCAGTAAGTGCCTAATAAGTGTAAATTATAATTACAATATCGCAGGAAGATAGATATCACTATAAGTGCACACAGAATATTCTGGAACACCACCACCAAACTTCAAACAATTACTACTTCACTCTAAAGGGAAAGGTAAGGAATGTAGGTAATAAAGGGGGTTTGGTCTTATTTTACAATGTCTGAATTCTTGCAAGGATGCACTTCTGTATTACTCATGAACTAAAAATTAATGATAAAAACTAAAAGGATTCCCAGATGCCAAAGGCACCCAGGAATTTCTAACTTCCAGACTTGAGTATACACTATTCAACAGAACAGGAAAAAGCCAGAGTGCGCCAGGAAAGGTGTAGCTGAGGTCAATGCCACAGAAGCAGCACTAGTTGCCGAAACCTGAATCTCTCCCTTGGCCATATTCCCACCCCTCAGTGGCCTCTCCCATTTCACCTTCCAGGCTGGCATCCCATGGTACTGGAGCTCTCCATCCCTGATGAAGTTGTAGAGAGGTGAATCAGGAACAGAATTCAGATCCCCGCACAAGATGATGGGGCAATGGCTGCCATCAGACAACCTGGCTACTTTGTCCACTTCGGCCAAGAGAATGGCCATCTGGGCCAGCTTGACATCACCCCGGCGTGGGTTGTATAAGACGTGGGTATTTGCCACACAGAGAGGGGCCACCGAGACTTGCCCCAGGCCTTCTGGGACTAGTGGCTGAAGCAGCAACACTAAGCCCACGTTGTCCCGATTGAGGAGCTCCAAGCCAGGCCGGAAGTACTCCACAGGACTGGCACAGAGCAGACGGAATCTCGTGGGCTTGTAGCAGACAGCACAGCCATCTGTCTTACACCCGGTCCTCCTCTTGTAGAAACAGGTAAAACCTGCAAGGAACACCCGGCCAAGAACATGGGTCAGGGACCTCCAAGCCTGAATCCCTCCAACCAGTGGCAGTAGCCGTGGTGTGTGTGCCTATGGCACTGCTCCTGCTGCTCCGTAAGGGGGTTCCTGTCCTTGCCAACTCCTTGGCTCTGCAGAGGTTCCCTTACAGTTATAACCAGATGACGGAGTGGCTAAAGGGGAAGGAGGACAGAAGGGTATGAAGCAATATCCTGGATAGGAAAAACATGGATTCTAGAGTCAGACAAATTAGAGTCCTAGCTCCACAACCTACTAACTTTGTAGCTTGGGTGACCTTGAGCAAGTCACATACATTTTCAGAGCCTCAGTCTCCTCACTATAAAACTGGGGATAACAATAACTCAGCCCCACAGGGTGGGTTACTTCAAGGATTAAATGGCACTAAATGTCAGAACTACTTTAAAACTGCAGAACTCATTCTTTCTCTCA
This sequence comes from Taxidea taxus jeffersonii, assembly GCA_003697995.1. Lineage (NCBI taxonomy): Eukaryota > Metazoa > Chordata > Mammalia > Carnivora > Mustelidae > Taxidea > Taxidea taxus. The sequence continues at coordinate 3,861 of RCUC01068797.1, forward strand.
CCCATACAGAGGTGCTAGTGCACAGCTGAGACTGAGGATTTACTGAGGCAAAAGAAAAAGAGGGTGCCTTCCAGAGAGAGCAGACAGGGCCAGAGGAAGCAAGACCGGTGAACATGCCAGGGAGCTGCATTACCCATCATTCGCAGAGAAGGCTCCAGCTGCTCCCAGTAATGATCTTCTTGGACTTCCTGGAGACACAGGATCTGGGAAATTGACAAGAAAACCAATCACTAAAGAGTACCAAGAGTGCTGGAAAGTGAATCCCACCCAAGGAGCAGGCGCTGAGGCCAGGTGGGAAGCTGCTGCTTGTCTCAGGCAGGGTCACACTGAAATTTCCCACATGGCTGACTCTTCCCAGGCAGCCACCGAAAGGACAGGCCTAGAGAAGCTGATTAGACTAGATGCCTGAGTTGGGATATTCCTGCTTCTTGAATCCCTCAAGTCTACCTCCATGCATAAAGGTGCTGAAAAGTGTGTACCCACAGAGTCTTCTCAGCACCTGCCTAAAACTCATTTACTCCCGGAAGGAAAGCTCCAGCCCTAGGAAAAACTCCAATCCTATAAACAATTATGGGGTTGAACTCATTTTCTAAGAGCATTGGGAAACAGCCCAGGTTCAAAGCAAATGCAAGATGGCACTTCCTCCCCTCTTCACTCACATCAGGGTCCCAGTGCTGGAATTCCTGCATGAGATTCGCAAAGCGATAGTTCCAATTGAGGATATCCGGGTGGCAATGCAGGTAGAGCTCTGAGCTCTGCTGCATCAGGTCCTGGGCCAGGATGTTATAGGACATCAGAGTAAACTGGAACTGAGGGCCATCCCCTGCCTCCAGGCCCTGAGCATCTGGCTGAGCAGAGAAATCCTCCCATTCTCGCCACAAGATTTCTGCAAAGGTGTTGGAAAGAAGAGGCCCACAACAAGTATGTTATCCTCAGGCCCCACCATCTCCACTCCTGAGTCAGAGATACTGTGCCTCAAGTTCCTTTTTTTTTATCTTCCCTACCACCCATCCTTCTCTATGGCTATTTGAGCAGCACTCACAGGACATTTTCAGACTAGATAATAAGCTCCACAAAGCCAGAGACAATCTTGGCCTGTTCACCAATGTCCCTAGCATGATACCTGGCACCTAGTACATGTTCAATAATTCTAGGCTGACAATTTCTCACTTTGGTAAGTCTATGGGTCTCTGGAGAATCACAGATCAATGTGCTTCAAAATCACCTGAGGTTAAAGACATTTCTAGAGTAATCTCAGCCTTGAGTGTTTCCTAACCTTTAAATTCAAAAAAGCCTGTGGGGTTATAAACCACATGTCCCCATCTCCCCTAGAGCATGAAGCTGCAAAGTGGATTTCAAACCTATTTGAGCCACAGAACTCATTCTTCAAATATTAATGGAAGCCAAATATATATAATATAAATAAAACTAGAAGATAAAATTCTGGTCGAAGCAGGGAGTGGAGGCCCTGAGATCCTTCCACCACAATTGCTAGAGTGTGGAGAATCAGAATGAGGGTGTGCTTTCAGTTCTGCCTCTACTTAGCTGTGTGACTTCAGGCATGTCTTGCCACCTCTCTGCACCATGGCTATTTCATCTGAAAGACCATGGGGCTGGATGAGATAATCTCTAAGGCCCCTCTAGATCTGATACTGTAAGATCACAACAACAGAATGCAACAACAGAGCTCCCTGTCAGAGAATCTTCTCTTTAGCAAAGGCTCTGCTCACACTGGAGACAGGCTGTTGCCCAGGCTCACTCAGCCAGTTGTCAGACTCACCATGATACGGGATTTCCATTGGGGGAGGCTGCAACTGCCCCAGGCCATCAAAAGGCCAGATGGGAGCCTCTTCCTGGGGCAAAGGCTCGGGTGCTATGCTCCAGGCCACCACTGCAGGGTCCTCTTCCCACTGCTCTGCAGCCAGGGCACCCATTGGGAGGACAGCACAGTCTGCATATTGGGGGCCGGTCTGCATGGGGACAGCTGCCCACATTGGGCCCTCGACCTCTGGCAGTGGCTCCTCTCCTAGCACCTCGGGGAAAGGCTCCTCCAGGTTCTCTGCTGCCCGCAGGTCACTCAGCTGCCTGCTGGACCACTTGTCCTCTGAAGCAGCATCCTGTTCTCCAGGATTATCCATCAGGAGCGCCAGGCTGCTCTGGGCTAGTCCCTTATCTACAAGGGGACCCTCACTCGAAGTTGAGAGCACCTGGCTCGACCCTTCTTCTCGCCACTGCTGTAGCAGGCCCTCACACTCCTCCTGGTCGGGGCCCCGAGGGGCCATGGCAAAGTCGCCCTCTACCTGGGTGGATGAGCTCTTCGCCAGGAGGGCATTTTTTCGACATGTGAAGAAAGCATCTAAGAAGCAAGCCAAAATACTGTGTTATAAGATGACAATATCCCCCAACCCATACTCTTCTCCCAACTAGAATGAAAGTCCCATACAAACAAGAATCATATGCACCTTGCCCATTGTTTACCATCACCGAGCCTGCCCATTTGAGTGCCCGGAACACCATTATCATTAGCATAAAGTGCTTTATGTGCCAGGTGCTATTCTAAGTGCTTTACAAGTATGAACTAATTTGTATGGTAGTGATTTCATATTCAGTGCATGAATGAAAGAATGGCTGTCCCATATAATCTATGACAGAGATGGTCACATATAACCACCACCACCCCTTCTATCTAGAGGTCACAACTCCTATTAAACATCAACTCTCTGGCTCTAGGGGTCACATTACATTGGAACCAGCACTTGACCATGAATCAGAACTGTGGGTTATGACCTAGCCCTGAAATTAATTAACAAACCATGTGACCTTGGACAATGCCCCTGGTGAGATGGACTCACTCTTGACTGTAAAGGGGGGACAGGGGAAGTTTGAACACCACAATCTCCAAGAACCTTTCTAGTTCTGTAAATCCCCTAATCTATGAACTCATTCCAAAAGAAAATGTCCTGAAGTAGACCAAAAGGGTGTCTCAAAAGCTATGCCATTTATTTCTTAGCAAAAGCCCTTGCTCTTTTTCTCAAAGCTATATATTCTATTCATAAAGCTTTACGAACTTCATTATCAGCCTTCCCATACCATAACACACCAGAGGCTGTAAATCCAAAGGTGCCAGCGATTGGCAGTAAGAGACAGCTGTCATCTCTTTGCTACAGCAGCCACAAAGGACAGCCAACAGGCAAGACAGCAAGTGGGAAAACTCTAAAATTGGAGCCCCCAAACTCCAAGCACAGTATTTTGGTGCAAGCAAACACCCACACTCACCAAGTCACTTATTTACAGCACAGGACAAGTGATGCGCTCACCCTCAATCACCAGAGACTCATTTTATCAGCTCCATTTTTTCAAGAGGCACGAAGAGCGTCAAAATGGTTCACATGTTGAAAGAGATGATCTTATTTATCGTCTCTGTGGATCTATAGTCTATGTCCCTCTCAACCAGTGGTTTTCAACAAGGGGTCAGTTTGCCCTCAGGGGACATTTGGTATTATCTGGAAACAGTGGTTGTCAAAACTGCAGGGATGCTGCTGGCATCTAGAGGTTAGTGGAAAAGGATACTGCTGAACATCCTTCAGTGCAGTGGACAGCCCCACAACAAATTATCCAGGCCCAAATGTCAGTCGTGCTGAGACTGGGAAACCCCGCTTTATACCCATGAACTGTGTTGCTGGCTTTAATCTCAGGGATTTGCTAATTCCCTGTCCCTTGAAACATCCTCTGCAAACCAGATGGCAGAGGCTCTCTGGTTTACATGTGTGAGGGTACGTGGTTTCATATGTAGCAGATTTTTGGTGGTGGTGGTGATGGCTGGTTTTTCAACAGAATTGTTTTACAGGAAGGAAAGAAGGGAGGGAGGGAAAGAAAGAAGACCTTCTGCAAAAACCAAATACACAAAGTTTTTAAAAAGTGGTACCACTTTAATGGGGGAGGGAGGGAAGTGATCCCTCCTCTGAGATCTCTAAAGCTGACTGCAGGCCTAGAAAACTGTAGACTAGTATATGTCACTGAGACTACCATGGTGGACATCGGAAGAGCTCCAGAAATGACACACGGATAAAGGAATATGCTTTAATTCTCAGAAAACAATTACTTCCGTGGAGTTTCTCATACTGAATCAAGTGCCTACTATATTCTGGCCAGTGTGCTAGCACTAGAGATACAGGGAGCAAAATAGACATGGCCCTGCCCTCCTGGAGCTTGCATTCCAGAGGCAGACACACAAATAAATAGATAAATGGATTTACACACACACGTTAAGTTCTAGAAAGGAAAAGCACAGAATGCAGTTGACTGCTTATTTCCAAGAAAGTAGCTCTTGGTCTGTCCCAGTCTCTAAATTGCCAGAGAACATTTGGGGAGTTCTGTGGGAAGTGATGGTGTCCTAAGAGCCTCGGGAATTTCAGAGACCAGGAATGGCAGCGCAGCAGATCATGAAAAAGTGAAAGAGCTCCCTTCCCCCCCCCTAAAGTACCAGCTGGGCATTGGCTCCACCCCGCCGCATCCCTAAAGGCAGGGGAGGCTGCTTCAAAGCTGGGGCGTAAAAGGTCTCTGGGTTGTGAGCACCAGTGTTTCCACGAAAGACGCGGCTGGAGAGCGAGCGGAGAGGCGGCTGTGAAAGGTGAGCGTGGAGTAACCCGGGGGAGGGCAGGTGCGTGCGGGTATTCGGCCCACAGAGCCCACCCCTGCCCCTGACAACTCGGGCGTTCGCCTGGACCCGAGTTGCCAACCCTCGCCGAGCCCCCTGGGCAGTGACTCGGCGGACCCCTGACACCTGTGCACTCCTTGGGGCCCGGGAAGGACGGCTCCTGCCCCTTCGCCGCCCCCCGCCCGCATTAACTGTGGCCGGACGCCGCCAGGCCACAGGCGCGGGGAGAGGAGGGGCGCCCGCGAGGGTCGTCGGCCAGGCCCGGGGCCCCGTGGGGTCCAGCACGGGCACCGGGGGCGGAGGGCCGCCTCCCCACACCTTGGCCGGGGAAGAGTGGTCGTGAGGCCTGACGCGCCGCACACCGCCCCGGGCCCCGCGGGACTCCGCCGACGTGGGCCCGGGCCTGGCACCCGCCTGCCAGGACGCGGGGCCGGTACCTGAGAGGGCACGGAAGAGGCGCGCGGCCGGCAGCAGCAGGTAACACAGGCACGACGCGATCATGGCCAGCCGCCGCGCTCGCGCTCCCGCTCGCGCCCGCCGCCCCTCAAGGCCGCCCGCTGGGTCTCTGCGCTCGGCCCCGACCCCGCCCCGACCCCGCCCCGACCCCGCCCCCTGGCCGGCTCACGTGGTACAGCCGCGCTTCAACAAAAACTTTATTGGGAGCGCAGGGCCACGCGTGGGCCCGCGAGGGCGGGGAACCTGTTCCCCGTGGCAACGGCCCGGCCTAGCTCCCAGAAGCCATCCAGGCGCCCAGTGTGAAAATGGAGCGCCTCGCTGGAGGCTGCGCAGTATCATTCCAGGGCCACAGTTTCATTCCCACTTTTGCCACCTAACGAGGGGTCCCCTTGGGGTACACTATAACCCCTCTGCCCCGCAGTTTCCTCACGTGCAAAATGAGGCGCTGGACTTTCCTAAAAGCCCCACACAGCCCCGACTTCTATAATCTCTCTCTCTCGTCGTCCCGGAGAAGAGAGCGCCTTCTTCCCCATGTGTTTTCTTTTCCTGACTCTGCTCAGTCTTCCCCAGCTCAGATTCTAGGTCAGAAATTAAATGTACAGCTTCGTCTCCTTTCCCATCCTATTCCAAATGGGCCCTCTTTTAACCTAATCTGGAAAAAAAGTGTGTGTGGGGGGGGGTGTCCCGTTGGTAAGGGAGTCCGGGCAGGCACTGAGTCCGGTTGGTTGGTTGGTTTTCATTGAGATGTCTCTCTAGTGCCTACAACAGTGCCAGGCACACAGTAGGGACCAAATCTTTGTTGATGGAACAAAGCACGTGTCACTAAATGAAGGCCAGGTCTTCTGTGGATTCTGTGAGTCTCTCTTCCCCCCTGCCTCACCCTCAGTCTACCCCAGCTACACTGGGAAGCAAGGACTGTTTGATACTCCCAAGTTCAGTACCTAGTGTCTGAGCTGCGTGATTTCCGATTTGTGGCTGGAGCCTGGGTTGCTCGGGGAAGCCCTCTGGGGAGTCACCAGATCCAGGACCTGCTGGGTACATCATAACACTGAAAGGCTAAAAGGAAGAAGAAGGAGAGAGTCAGTGGGGCTTCAACTAACAGCACTCACCCGTTGCCTGAGATGAAGCAGGGGCCCCAAGGGCAGTCTGAAGGTTGGGAAGCCTCTTAGAACCTAGCGCACAAATGTCAGCTCTGCCCAAGGAGCCCCCAAAGCCAGGCCCACTCTTTTCAGGTGGCTGAAATAAGCCTTCCTTGTAACTTCCTTACATTTTGTCCCAATGGTCACCCAGAAGTCCAAGTTCTAAATCGGATCCTAAATCTAGGTACTTACCTAGAGCCAATGTTTATCATTTTGTGAAATGAAGTTTCCCTTATCCCCTTAGAAATGTTTTAAAAATACAAATTCCTAGGCCCTACTCCCAGGGTTCTGATTTAACAGGTCTGGAATGCAGCCCTTAAAACGACCAAGTTATTCTGGTGTACAGTGTGGGAACCTCTGCAGAAAGGACCTGCCCTCAACTGTGCTGTTCAATGCATGTGTGAGAAAATGTGTCAGGCCAACCGACGCCATACTCTTTTGGAGAAAAGGCCTTTCCCCGAGGCCAAGTAAGTGAGACTGCCCTCTCTTTGTTTCCCAGTCCATAATCAGCTATGTTGAAAGGTTTGGAGTTAGACCACCTGAGTTTAGATCTGGCTCTGCCTACTTCACACCTGTGGAATCTCGCAGGTTGTGGAACCTCTTGGAGCCTCAGTTTCCTCCAACTAGGGTAAGTTCTTAGTGTTTGCTTGCTTTTTTTTTTTTTAAGGTAAGCCCAAACCAGCTCTGGCTACTGCTAATGTAGGGTCATCTTCTATAATCCCTGGCAGAAATAAGGGCCTTCCAAACTGTAATGCTAAGCAAGCCCTCCCTGCAGATTCCAAGGAGAATAGGCATGGAGGAGAACAGTCTCGGGCTTCCCCAGTCAAAGGAAAAGTATAAAGTACAGTCTGTACCATCTGCAGCCTCATCATATCAGAAATACTCCAAGAAGAGAGACCAGATGAGTCCCTCAGTTTATCCCAACTGTGATAACAGTGGAGGCAATGATAAACCACTGGGTTGTTGCAAGGACGCAGACCCCCATCTAGTAGGGCCAGGGGAAGGTTTTGCAATACTTTGAGGGATATGAAGTGTCCTCTTACAGCGAAATTTCCTATATACGAGAAACGTAGCCGTTGCGGGTTCAAATTGTACTCCTGCCCCCAGGTATGTGTGGAAGTTCAAGATGGCTGCTTTTATTCATTTACTGGTAGAACATGCGCATCGCACAGACTGCATAATCCTTCCTTTCAGGATTGCAGAAGCTACTGACCAAAGCCTAGAGCCAAGCTGCCTGGGAGAAATGCAATGTGAACCCCATCTGTAATTTAAAATTTTTTAGTGGCCTCATATGCAAAGGGAAAAAAAAAGCAGGTGAAATTCATTTTAATAATGTTTTATTTATTTAATAATGTTTCATAATATTTTATTTATTTAAATGCATCGATTCCCCAAAATTGGGATTTCGACATCATCAATACTTTAAAATGAGATATTTTATGTTCTTTTTTT
>RCUC01068799.1:0-51010 GCA_003697995.1 Taxidea taxus jeffersonii
CCCCAGATGATGGAGAAAGAGAGAGCACTGTGGTGTCTCTTCCTCTTATAAGGCCATTAAGTCCATCAAGGGGGCTCCACATTCGTGACCTCATCTAAACATAAATTACTTCCCAAAGGTTCTACCTCCAAATATCATCCCATTGAGAATCAGGCCTTCAGCATATGAATTTTGGGGGGACTCCATTATGCGGTTTCTACATGACTTATTTAGCAATAGTCTCTGGGATGTGGGATATAGATGAAAAATGTACTGGTTACCAAACTGAACTCTACAGTGGAATGGTAAACTTAAAAATGGTAAACCAGTTGTCTGCCCTGGTGCGAGAGACAAGAAGAGAGAGAGAAGAAAGAGGAGCAGAGATTATCCATTGTTATCAGGTAATGGGGAGATAGGCATGAAGCCATCGGTGGAAATCACTGAGGTGGCCCACATGAGGAACCTACCTTCTGAATTTACTCTTCTTACTGTCATCTTTTACCAATGGGCTTTCAAGTGTCCGTGCATTCTAGGATAGAATGGCAAAGATATTTGTACAAATTTTGTGGGAATTGCTAGGAATTGGCCCAAGGGTATTGAATAAATACAGGATCCTGTCACAGAAATAGCACTTGCCTTCAAGATGGAGGCTTGGATTCCTCCTCAGCTCTGACAACTTGTTGCTAACATGTCCTCATTCATGTAAGTGAGGCAAGAAAGGTGGGCTTGGTGCCTAGAGTTATAGAAGGAAAGAGGAGGGATACAGTACAGTGATTCCAGAAGATTGTCAGCATGAATCTTTCTCCAGTCTGTGGCAGTATTTTCTCTAGGTTGTGATGAGAGGGCAGAGTAAGTGGTCAGCCTGTTAGGTAGTTGCGCTTAACTAACCCTCACCTCTCTCTACACTTTCATTTCTGATGACACGCTTCCTCTGACGCATTCTGCCTGCCAAAATCAAATCTGCACACCCAAAGATTCAAATAGCCCAGGCCCGAGATTCTTGTTATATGCCCTTACTCTTTCTCTCCCTCATACCATAGGCTGTAGGAAGGGAGAGAGAAAACGCGCACACACACACACACACACACACACACTCTTTCTTGGTGAAGGGCAGTGTCTTACTCTTCCAGTGGTAATGTGTTCTTCGTTAAAGGAAAGGTAGGTGACAGCAGATGACAGTCTCCAAGCACACCTGCAGTTCCTTCTGGAATGTTTTTAATGAGGGACTGAGAGGCTTCCCAGAAAAGAGCTCTTTGTGAAGGTCCAAGGCAACAGAGAAAGGGGCTTGATGTCATTATCAAGCTTCAGCCATTGGAAGGAAGCCAGTACATTATCCATGGCCCAGTGACTCTCCTCTCAGATTTGTCTATGGTCCAGTATCACCGAAGATTCACGTCCAGGTCTTCTGGAGATGGAGGGTTGTGAGTAGAGGTTGAGAGGACTTGTTTTCTCTCAAAATCTTAGGCCACTCTGGACACAGCTGTTAGCATGAAAGAGGAAGGGGCATTTTCTTCTAGCTTGCTGGTGGAGGTAAAGGGAACCAAGAGAGATGGCCCATCTAGTGGGAGTGACAGTGATGGCTGTCAGGCTCAGTGGTCCCCAGCAGGGACAACACCCAAGGTGATGATGCAGGTGGCGATAGTTCTGAGCAGAAATGGCTCATCTGTGGTCAAAGAGCCCAGGGCAAGATGCCTTGCTATAGGATACAGCCTGGCAGGCAGTGGTGGCCTTACCTCTGGGCATCCCCAAAGAAGTAAGGATAGGGTCAGTCATGTTTTTCTGTGGCGGGGAGCACTTGTGGTATATACTTCTTGGGTCTCCCTGGGTTGGGGGCCCTCACCCATCAGGTGGGAATGGGAAATAATGGCTAAATGTGGCCTGTTATTATTGACATGAATGTATTTTATATGCAGGGCATAATGTACTCTGTGGGAAGGGATAGGTCCAAAAGAGCAGCTTGCCGTGATCGCCACAAATCCAGGGTTTTTGGAGGAGGTGAGATTGCAGGAGATTTTGGAAGATGGCACAGTTATCTGGGTTAGCGCAAGGAATGCATTTCCAGACCCTCAGCAGTGTTTTCGACTGTGCTACCCTTTTAGCCATGTCTTTGCCATCTGAGGCTAAGATATTCATTTGGAGCCTGTTAAAGATGATGTATCCAATACTAGGAAATCCTCAGCGGCTATCCTTGGCCTGTGGGGATGTGGATCAAGGGGTAGAAATGGTCACTTCAATTTCTCAGTGTTTGATAGAGTGAATCATGAGGATGTCCATTCTGCATAATTTCCTGGGAAGCTAAGGAGGAGTTCCAGACTGATAACAGCTGCTCCTGTCACTTTAGGGCCATTTTTTATGGTGACCTAGACCAAGAAGTCTTTCTTTTGGAGTGAGGTTCAATTCAGAGATTTCCAATTATTTCTCTATGATGGATCACTTTGTTCAAGATTCTTTGCCTACTAGTCTTGTGTTTAGGAAGATTCCTCTACCCACACTAACCATGCTATTTTGCTAAGTAGTCACTGTTTTCTTTACTTTTTATTTTATTAAGAGATACATTTGTCATCTCCAGGTCTTTGATCTGTGTGAGCTTAATAGTTACCCCAGATTGAGACAATACTGTGTGGGGCCCAAACAGAGAATTATGACAAGGTCACCAGCCTGTGTAGAGCTCCTCTGGGTCAATGCATGGGTTTTATTAACATTTTTAAAAGGCCAAATGTAGTTGCAAACATTCATCTTCTCTTCCTTTGAACCTCGGGCTGAGAACAAACCCTTCATTTCTTTTTTCTCAAGGATTTTATTTATTTATTTGATGGGTAGAGATCACAGGCAGGCAGAGAGGCAGGCAGAGAGAGAGAGAGGGAAGCAGGCTCCCCGCTGAGCAGAGAGCCGGATGCGGGGCTCGATCCCAGGACCCCGAGATCATGACCTGAGCCGAAGGCAGTGGCTTTAACTCACTGAGCCACCCAGGCGCCCCAAGCCCTTCATTTTTCTGAAGTTGTTCTGCCCTGTGGTCTGAGTGAAGGAGAGGACAAAGAGCTCCGAGGGATCTGTGTGACCCTTCTGGGGCCCTCCATAGTGGGACACATTCGTCACATACATGTAGCATCACCACCATATGTGGAGGGATGGTTAACATGTTTGCCGGTCTCAGCCTTGAGCCCATTTATTGTGTGTGAGGGCAGTAGTGGTTGCTCCATGGCTGTCAATGCTGGGGACCCCATCCCTTGTCTTCCAGAGATGTTCCCAACCAGGTGAAGGGTGAGACAGAAAGAGGAGAGGAAGGAGCAAAGGAGCCGGTGGGAGACGGGGCAGGACGGGGCACGCGAGAGGCAAAGCCCAGAGCCGTTGCCAGGGAGGATGAGGAAAGATGATCATGCTGACATTGTTTTCAAATAATTGCAGTTACCAAGAAAGAAACCATAGCTGATGACAGCAAATTATTGAGTGACTGAGAGTCAGAAATGCGTGTAATAAGTGAAGAAAAGCAGGGTAAGTCAGAGAGAGAGAGGGAGAAAGGTGGGGAAGGTGGGGGGATTCTTGCTACTGAAGTGCCCACCCTCCCTTTTGTTAGACCAAAGTGCTTTTACCTTTTCTTTGCCTTTCTACTTTTAGGAAAAAACAAAATAAAACATAGGGGGGTGCCCGGGTGGCTCAGTTGGTTCAGCATCTGCCTTCAGCTCAGGTCGTGATCCCTGGGTCCTGGGGCATTGGGCTCCCTGCTTAATGGAGAGTCTGCTTCTCCCTCTCGTTCTGCCCCTCCCCCACCACTCATGCTTTATCTCTTAAATACATAAAATCTTTAAAAAATTCCATTAAAAAAAGAAAAAAGACACACACACACACACACACACACACATCAATGATGACATAATTATAGAACAAACACCCATGGTTTATGTTTCATAATTTACACAGATGATTTATTACAGTTTTGAACACTCTAGTACACATCCAACAGTTGTGAAATTCTTGCTTTTCCCTCAGTAGGAGGCTGGGGGGTAGGAACGCTTGCTCTCGCAGCCCTCCCCTGTGCTGTGTTCCTAGTTCCTGGGCATTGAGAAGCGGGATTGCTTGTCGGGGACTAACAGCTCACCTTCCTGGTTTATGGGTTGTTGAACTAATGACTCTCCCCTGTGGTGGGACGCCCAGGAGCCTGCATTGTTCCCTGTTTCCCCTGGCAATCTGCTCTTTCTCTCCAAGCTGTGGAGACTTGGCTTGGCTGACTGTGGCAAGGGCAGGGAATCTCAGTTGGCAAACGAGGAGCAGAGAGGGTAGGATGGAGCATGGAGCCCTTCAGCACTTACCTCTGGACCCTGGGGAATGTGGCAGGTCTGAGGAGGAGGACAGAGGCCCACGTGTTGCACCATAAAATTCTAGGAACGCTCCATCTGCACTGCAGGCCTGAGAATACCCAGCGTGACAGTGTATATAAAATTTCTGGCTTATGCTTCTTAATACCGGTCTATAAAAATAACAGTCCAACTGGATGAGATCATGGCAAGGTTGTGTGGGGCCATATGCCGTGGGCCGAGTTGGTGCTGATGGATATTTGGAGGCTTGTGTTCTTGGACTTGTTGGTTTGGGAAGAAGAAATCAGAGGGTGGGCGTGGGGCCCAGAAGTAGGAGAAAGAGAACGAGGAAGAGGGTGAGCCTATCTTAGAAGAGAAGCCCACCAATTAAAACATAATGAGGAAGTGTAGGGGAAGGAATATGACCATTTACTGGGCATCCGTCATGTGTCAGAGAATGTTTATGTTGGTGTTTTGTCTCATTTAATCTTCTGTGCAATAGGAGTCAGACTGTGCCCAAGTCCCATTTTCCAAAGGAGGTAAACTGAATTTAGACACAAGTCAGAATCTGAGACTGGACTGAAGGCTAGAAGGAGGGTCGAGACAATATTCAAGCCCAGGACTTTATGACCCCAAGGCTGTGATCGCTCTTATGCTATCGAGTGGGGAAGTCAGTTTTGTTGTGGATGGAAATCTCCAGTTAGCATCTCGATGGCTTTGGGAGCTGTTGGGAACTATTCTAGCTGATTCCAGTCTATCGAACTGAGCGGTTGGCTTGGGATCCTGTGGATGATGGATGAAGTTCTCACCTTTCCAGGCTCGAGTGATGTGGGATGGCAAATATGGTTGCTGTTGGGTCAGGCTGTTGGGGACGAGGGACCAGTGACCAGGACCAGTGGTCATCCCTGAGAAAATACCTCAGCTACTACCCGTTTGGACACACGCATCTCTAACAGACAGACGTGTGCGGACTACTAACCAGGCTTGTCATTGGCAGAAGTCCCTTTGGTATTGTCATGGAGGGACTCCTTCCTCTGAACAAAACCCAGAGTAATTAAAAAACCCAGTCCAGTTGCATCTTTGTATTATATTCCTATAAAAATAAAGCAGCCCCTGAATGTCTTCTGGGTCTCAGAAGCTTTACGTACATGAAGCTTTTTGATTTTCATGACCACCACATTGGGAAGGTGGAAATGGCTCCATTTTATGGATGGGAAAATAGAGGCTTGGAGGGGATAAGTAAGCTGCCCTGAGCAATACTATGATTAAGCTGTCTATTTGTGATTTGAATTCCATCTGCCTGGTTTTGGAAATTCTTTTCCAATTGTGTCCATCCCATCTCAAGAGGGACCAGGGAGAAACCTGTCTCCTTAAGTACATTAGGTGTGCTTTGGTTAAAACAGGGCCTGAGATCATATTTGTCACCAACTTAATAGATTACGTGGAGAATTTATTAAAAAATCTTGCATAATCCAGCTGTTAAATGGCTCTCTTAAACTGGAAACATTTTTTCTCTCTTCATTGAAAGTGGCTCACATTTTTTAAAAACAAAATAATGTTTCATAGCAGCTTTATTGAGATATAATTCATATACCATGCAATTCTCCCATTGAAAGTATCTAAATTAGGGGCGCCTGGGTGGCTCAGTGGGTTAAAGCCTCTGCTTTCAGTTCAGGTCATGATCTCAGGGTCCTGGGATCGAGCCCCGCATCGGGCTCTCTGCTCAGCAGGGAGCCTGCTTCCTCCTCTCTCTCTGCCTGTCTCTCTGCCTGCTTGTGATCTCTATCAAATAAAGAAATAAAATCTTAAAAAAAAAGGAAGTGTTTAATTTAGCGTGGTTTTTTTTTTGGTATGTTCACAGAGGTGTACTGTCACTTTTGTGAACATCCTAAGCCACACTTAGGAACATCTTCATTTCCACAGTGACGTTACTTTTTTTTTTTTTTAAGATTTTATTTATTTATTTGACACAGAGAGAGAAAGCACAAGTAAGCAGAGCAGCAGGCAGAGGGAGAGAGAAAAGCAGATTCCCTGCTGAGCAGGGAGCCTGATGTGGGGCTCGATCCCAGGCCTCTGGAATCATGACCTGAGTGGAAGGCAACTGCTTAACAAACTAACCCACCCAAGTGCTCTGTTTTTTTTTTTTTTTTAAAGATTTATTTATTCATCCTGGAGAGAGAAAGAGAGAGAGAGAGCATAGGAGAGAGCGAGCATAGGGGAAGAGGGAGAGGGGCAGAGGGAGGGAGAAAACCTCAAGCAGATTCCATGTTGAGTACGGAGCCCGACTTGGGGCTCGATCCAAGGACCCTGGGATCATGACCTGAGCTGAAATCAAGAGTGGGCTGCTTAATCACATGAGCCACCCAGGCGCTCCCCAACATTATGTTTTTATTCAGAGAAGAGAAGGTAACATTAAACAAAGCTGAGAGAAAGAGGACCTCCCCCTTTCTAGTCTTTGTATACTCAAGATACAAAACAACATAGACACAATCAACCTGTGCACATTGTTTGATGACTGCTTTTTTAAGGTGACATTTCCCATCTTGTTACTTTGCATTTATGGTGGCCCATGATATTCCCTCACGCTGATGTGCAATAATTTACTAACTCACCCCTTTCACTGAGCCATTAGGCTTTTTTTTCCCTATCATAAATAATGTTGCAGTGAACATCTTTGCACATAAAGCTTATTTCCCCTGTTGAATATATTTCTTGGGGTTGCATTCCCAAGAGTGGGATTACTCAGTAAGAGGGTATCAACATTTTATGTCCCTCTCTCCCTTCTCCTGTCCTTATTCCTAAAGAGGGGACTCTGTTTCACAAAATAAAATTATTTTAGATATATATGCATATATATATATGATATACATATATTTTCTTTATATAAAACATTATACATACACAATTTTTGCTTTCATTATATACATGCAAAAATAATTGTGCTTTCATTCTATAAATCAGAGACAAGCAAAAAATCTGTGAAGTCTAACATCACCCATCTTGAGAACCAAGAAAGACAGTCCTTTATGCTTCCCACCTGGTGACTTAAATAACTTTGCCATTTCTCTTAGAAAATTATTCCCATGGAAAGTGATTCCCTCAACCCCCTGACCTTTTATTGGTTGCTGTCAGCCTGGGGCAGCACTTTGTTTCCAGCTGTTCTTAAAAGCTACTTGTCCAGCTTAACCCTTTGAAGGCTGGCAGGGGTGAAGAGGGTGGGAATAGGAAGGGCGGGGGAGGGTGAACTTCCCCCTCGGTACTGCCCTGCTTTCAGGTCAGAGTGAGCAGCCCCTGGGGCAGACAGTGGTGGCTGCAAAAGTTAGAACATCCCCAACGTTTTCTGTTGTAAATACAATAATCTGGGAAGCTCTGACGTGTGTGATCTTTAATGTCCAAACAAGGGGGGCTGTTAGTGAAAACAGTGCTGAAGCCCTGAGAGGACATTTTAGGATGTGGGTGTATTCACCCCTGATGCCTCAACTCCCAGAAACATATATTGAATTTCAGGATTTGGGGGCATTCTTCCATGTCATGTAAGACCACCTGGAATCCCTACTGGATTCATGAAATTCTGGATCCAAGAAAGGTGCTCTTGGCTGTAAGCTACACAGTAAATCCAAATCAAATTAATTTAAAATAGAACAGGAATTTTCAGGTAATTGGAAAGTCCAGAGAGAGGGTTGATGCCCAGCCGAGCTTGATCCAGAGGCTCAGGATGATATGAAGATTGGGTATTTTTTCCTCTCTCTCCTCTACTTTCCCTGGCATGCACACAGCCTGCTTCAGGCTCTGCCACAGGAACACGCACCATTTCCCTTTCTCGCTTCCTAGATGTCTTATCTTTTCTTCCATCTTGCCACCCATCTGGGGGGTGTCCTGTGTGCTCTGCAACAGGAGTGTATCAGATAGCTATTGGATACCTCTTTCTGGACAGAAAAAGATGCCTGAAGCTCGGCCGAAGCTGAGGATCTCAGGCTGGGCCAAGGGTACCGGCATGGCGCAGGGCGTAGGAAAGGGGGAAGCCAGATGGGGAGCCCAGTGGCTGATCCCCAGGGGTCAGGAGGCTGGCTGAGGACTGGGCCATGACGCACAACCAGGGTCTGATAGAGACCACCCCATGAACTCTGGAGAACCAGCATTGAGTGGCCTTGAGGTGGGTTCCAGAACACTCCCTGTGCCTCAGGGACATGGTGCAGAGGGAGCCCTCCTTTGGGAGCCTGTCCTTCTGCCAAAGGAATGGGAGGCCTCTGAGGCCAGGAGAGAGAGTTGGGGCTTCTCTACTGCACTGTTCTGCCAGTGGCTGTGTGATCTGGGGAAGGCACGTCCCCATTCTAGGCCCGAGTTTCTCCGGATGTTCTGGGGCTCTTTGGCTATGGGACAGCTGGTGGTAGCTCTCCAAGCCATAAACCTCTTCTGAGGAGTTAATTGTTAACTCAAGTGTAAATTGTTGATGGCAGTGGGAGTGACCCCCTCCTGGGTTATTTGCATTTTAGAATGCACTCCTAGGAGACCGGGATTCCTTGAAAACCCTAAAAGAATGGAGTCTTAATGGTGGCATAAAGGGTGCACGTGTGTGCGTGTGTGTGCGTGTGCGTGTGTGTGTGCGTGTGTGTGTGTGTGTGAGAATGAGGGTGCAGAGGGAGAGAGACGGTGATGGTTTTGTTTAGAATTCCTCTCATCTTTGATCTGTCCCAGCTATATTGAAGGATAAGGTTTCTATGACTCATCTGTGATGCTCAGACCTAGGAGCACTCATGGTGGGATGTGCAGGAACCGTTTCAAATATTTCATTGAGCTGCAATAATTTTGTATGAGCTAACTGAATTACTGGGGACTGAGTCAGGGGGATTGTCATGGGTATTTGGGATTGGTGGGATTGTGGAATTATCAGATGGGGGCCAGTAGATTAGGTAATGCCCTGAGTCTCTTCAGTAGTACGAGGTCATCCTGTGAGCCTGGCCTGGAGTTTGTGCTTTCATTTCCTACCCCTTATCTTGGCCAGAGGACCCCATGAGTGTTGACCACCAGAACATAAACGCCTGCAGGCCAAACCTTGTCTGGCTGGTTCACTGCTGGGAGCTCGAGTCCGGCAGATAACAGGTGCTCAGTGAATTGTGGTTGGAAGATGCTGTTATTATCTGTTTCACTGGTAAGACATGTGAGCCTAAGAAGTTCTTCCAGCTGGAGAGGGGTCTCTGCAGGCAGCTCCCTTATCTGTGGGGCCAGAAGGCTTCCCAGACAGGTGGTCACAGGACAGGCTGAGCTTGCCCTCTGCTGCTGGGTGAGGGGTCTTCTGAACCGGGGCTTCCCTTCCCCTCTAACTCCCGGTAACTCCGGGCCTCGATGTGTCGGTGGCTGGCCTTGGTAGATTTTCAGGACAGAGTCTTTGAGACAGAAAGTAAACCACTTTATGTACCTCCCATCCCAGCACCTCCCACCTCCCATTCTGTGAAATGAATAAAGTGAGCTTATCACTTCAAAGAAGAGGACTAACAGGATGTCAGTGATATGATAAAAATTCAAAATGAGAATTTTGGAAAACCTGGATCTGCCATCATAAGCTTGGTAGCCTCCCAATAACTTCAAGACTCCTCTGCTGAGATTGGTAGTGATATTAACAAATGTGCCTTTTTGGATATAGAATAATGAAATATGTCAACATACGGAAGATCTGTACCACTCTGTGAATTGATATTTCCAAATGAACAATGAATGGTGCTACAAAACCAGGCATGGATGAAGAGCCATTGAAAGTGCAAGGTAGACCAGTAAGATTCTATAGAACAGAGTACATACAGAAAGCTCACTGAGATAGTTTTGGATTCCACCTTGCAAGTAGCTTTTAATAAACTACCAAGTGTGGGGACGCCTGGGTGGCTCAGTTGGTTAAGCGGCTGCCTTCGGCTCAGGTCATGATCCCAGCGTCCTGGGATCGAGTCCCGCATCGGGCTCCTTGCTCAGCAGGGAGCCTGCTTCTCCCTCTGCCTCTGCCTACCACTCTGTCTGCCTGAGCTCGCGCTCTCTCTCTAATAAATAAATAAAAAACAAAACAAAACAAAAAACTACCAAGTGTGAGCTGTGGTGTATTATCAAAGAAGAATATCTAAAATCATTAGCAAAGGCTGTTGAAATACTACTTTCTTTCCCAAGTGTGTTTCTTCCTATACTCAATCAAAACAATACATTATAACAGACGGAATGCTGTATCCAATTGTCCTTGACTGAGTCACACATTAAAAAAATTTGGAAAAATGAAACCACATTTCTCCTCTCCTCACTAAGTCATTTGTTAGAAAGAACAGTTCCTTCTTGTGAAAATGTTACTTAGGTCTATATATAATGAGTTTCTTATTTTTACATGTGTTAAGAAATCTTTAAAAATGTTTTATTTTCTGAAATGGTAAATATCGCTAGATGTAACAAATGTAAACCAGAGCTCTTGCTTTAGATTATTTTTAAAAGCATAACCAGCAGCCATCTTCCTGTTCACAATATGTGAACTTCTGATCTAGAATATGCAAAGAGCTCCCTCAAATCAATAATAAGACAGGATCTCAACAGAAAAAAAAATGGGCCAAGGATGCAAACAGGTAATTTATAGAAAAAGCCAACAGGCATATGAGGAGTTGCTTGGACTCATTATTAATCAGAGAAATACAAATAAGAATTTGACATTTTTACTGGCAAATGTAGAAAGCCATCTAATGACGAATGTAGAAAGCCATGTAATGACAAGTGTTGGTGCCTTGGGGTGGGGGAGAAGCCTTTGCTGAAAGTCAGAAAAATACAGCCATTCTGGGCCACAGTCTACTAGTTGTTATTTCAATGAAACAGGCACAGTCCGTCTGTCCTAGCAATCCTACTTTTTTGGGTATGGGAACGGAAGAAATTGTCACACAAGCCATATGGCATGCAGGTGTTTATCACAGCTGTTTGTGACAGCAGGGAGCTTGAAGCTTTCCGGGTGCCCCTCATTTGGGTGGATTGGGAACAGGGGAATATACACTTGTGGATGTCCATATGCCATGGGTATGTCGCAAAGAAAGTGTTACGGGAAATGAGAAGGAAGCAGAAGTGATTCCCACCAAAAGAGACTCTTAATGTCATAAAACAAACTGAGGGGGTGGGGGGGGAGGGGGGTTGGGAGAGGGTGGTGGGGTTACATTATATGTTTAAATAAAAATAAAAATTAAAAAAAAAGAAGTGATTCCCAGTGCAATCTTGTTTTTGTGGATTAAGATTACAGTCATATGGGGGCACCTGGGTGGCTCAGTGGGCTAAAGCCTCTGCCTTCGGCTCAGGTCTTGATCCCAGGAAGCCCCGCATCGGGCTCTCTGCTCGGCGGGGAGCCTGCTTCCCCCCCACCCCCTCTCTGCCTGCCTCTCTGCCTACTTGTGATCTCTCTGTCAGATGAATAAATAAGAATAAATAAGATCTTTAAAAAAAGATTACAGTCATATGAAGCAATTTGTGTTTTTCAAGAAGAAAACATGGAAGGGTCCCCATTGTATGGTGTTCTTGGTTGCTAGAGAATATCATGGACCACATGGCTTAAGCCAACAGAAATATATTCTTTCACAGTTCTAGAAGCCAGAAGTCTGAAATCAAAGTGTTGGCAGGGCTGGTTCCTTCTAGAGACTCTGAGGGAGAATCTGTTCCATGACTCTCTTTGCTTCTGGTGATTGCTGGCAATCCTTGGTCTTCCTTGGCTTGCGGATTTATGCCTCCAATCCCTGCCTTTGCCTTTCTTCTCTGCATGTCTTGGTCTTTCTCTGTGTTCATATTTCTCTCTTTTTATGAGGACACCTGTTGGATTTAAGGGCCTCTCCTGGTCCAGTATGACCTATCATAACTTGGTTATAACTGCAAAGAGCCTATTTCTAAGTAAGGTCACATTCATAGGTTTTGGGTAGACATGAATTTTTTAGAGGGGACAATAGTCAACTGTATATACATCAAACATGTGAGAATTGTTGGCTACATAGGGAAATAGAATGGGAATGTGAAATGGGGAAGAACAGATTTTAAAAAGCAAGCAAACAATAAGCAAGCAAGAGATGGGCCTTTATGGAACCAAGGAATGTCCACACAGTCACAAAAAGAAACTTGCTTGTACCAATCTTAGCTCTAGATTAGGAATATAACAGCAATAACAACAAAGCCTAAATTAAAAATAAACACAGTTTCCCTTGAGAATATTTTTTTTTAAAGATTTTATTTATTTATTTGTTAGAGAGAGAGAGAGTGAGCACAGGCAGACAGAGTGGCAGGCAGAGGCAGAGGGAGAAGCAGGCTCCCTGCCGAGCAAGGAGCTTGATGTGGGACTCGATCCGAGGACGCTGGGATCATGACCTGAGCCGAAGGCAGCCGCTTAACCAGCTGAGCCACCCAGGTGTCCTGTCCCTTGAGAATATTTAACTGCAATTTGGCCTTTACATGGGTTTGGAGTTAGAATTTACACTAGCTTAAAGTTTCAAAGGATCCCAAGATGAGAATTCTTGAATTTAAGGTAATAATGATTTGGGACACTTGGGTGGCTCAGTCAGTTGAGTGTTGGACTCTTGATCTAGCCTCAGGTCTTGGTCTCACAGTCGTGAGTTTGAGCTCCACATTGGACTCCATGCAGGGCATGGAGCCTACTTAAAAAAATATTAAAAAGAAAAGTAATGATGATTTGGTAGTGCCTCCTGCCATTTGCCTTAAGTAAATACAAGTAAATACAAGTGCTCTTGGAAGAAAAAAATCTCTTTACGCAGGTCTAAAAAGAACTTCCAGAGATAAAATGTCTCAAAAACCAAGAGAGGTAAAATAGTACATGTAACTTCTACATATGTAGAGGGAGAAAATCAAGTAAGACAAATTACAATCAATGTTAAAGATGGCAAGCAGAGAGAATAAATAACAGAGGGGAAAAAAACAATTTGCAGAAAGCACAAAAAGAATGTAAGGAATTCAAATATTTTAGCATTCACCATACATACTCATGAGTACGTGTGCACGTGTGTTTGTGTGTGTGTGTGTGTGTGCATGTATTCTAAACTTGCTAGTTTGTACAGATTGTCAGAATGGCTTAAAAATAAGTAAAACTCAGTTACATGCTTTTTACCTGAAACATGAGGATGCACAGAGTTTGTAAACATAAGGATGGGAAAAGATTTACTAGAGAATAGTCCGTAAATGCTCATTCATGGAGCTATATTAATATCATGCAAAATGTGCTTTAGAGCAAAATGATTTTGCTAGGATAAACCTAGAATGTGAGATTGATTTAAATGGGAAATTAATGGTATTCATTGGATCATGTCGATTAAAGGAGAAAAGGCATATGATCATTGCTATTGATGTAGAGAAATTATTCATACAACTTTAGCATTTATTTGTGCTACCTATTCTTAGAAAACTAGGAGAACTTTTTATATCTGATAAAGGCAATTCCCTAAGTAATGTATGGCAAGTCTTATACTTAATGGTAAACCTTTAGAAACAACTTTAGAGTAAGAAACAAGACAAGGTTGGCTGCTCTAGCTGTGGCTGTTAGACTTTGTACTGAAATCCTAGACAAAGCAACAAATTAAATGAAATGAAGCATAAAGATCTATACAGAAAACCTAAAAGAGCTACAGGCAAATTATTGAAATTATTAGCAGTTTATGTGCATATAAAATGAACACAATTTAAATGGCGTTTCTATGCAGCCATTAGAATGTGTGATAGCATTTAAAACAAACAAACAAACAAATATAAATATGGTATCTGAGAGATCAATCTTAAAGCAGATATCTAGGACTTCTCTAGACAAAATATATATATCTTCATCGTGTAGGTCTTTAAAGATCTTACATAATGAAAATATATACCATGTTTATGGATAGGGTAACTGAATATCATACAAGATATAATGTTCCCCAGATTGATCTATAACAATTCCAAATGGCCTTTTCTTTGGACTGTCACAGAGTGTTTTCGAAGTTTTCAGTGGAAGATCGAGGGACCACCAAGTCATCCTTGAGGAAGGGCAACCTGGGAGGATATTCATCTGATACAAGGATTTAAGATGAAGCTAGAATGATTCCTATCATGAGGATCCTCTTGGGTGGGACCTTTGGCTGACTCTTTCCTGGAAACTATAACCACAAAACTCCACTTACCTTTGCCAGCCCCTTGTTCCAGTGCCGTGTCCCCAGGCAGGGAGGATGAATCATAACCTTTTGTCCTTAGTCTCCTCACAGGTAGGTGGAGATGCCAATCCTTATGACCCCTAAATTCTCTGTGTTTACAGTTTTGAAGTTCCTTCACTCAGCTTGAGATCAAGGGACAGACCCCACCTCCTGGGGAGGTGTGTGGGAACCTCTGTAGACCGGCTCCTCTCCTCTGAAGAAGCCTTCTCTCTCTTACCACCTTCTAAAGGGAGGGGTGACCCCCTGCCCCCCATGCAGGCACAAGTGGCCTTGGCTTCCTGCAGGCAGAGCCTGCTGCATCTGCCACATGACTTCGTGGCTGTGTTCAGCCTTTGGGACCTCTGCCAAAACTGAAACTCTCAGACGAAAGGAGGAGTTGCATTACATCTCCGGTTACGGGGATTCTGAAATAGTTTGGGTCGCGTCAAACGGGACCGCATCACCTCCTGCTGACTCTGCTCATCTCTGTTTCCCTTGTGTGTGTGTTGTGCTCAGTCCGAACAGTGGTTATTCATCCGCTGAAATCACTAAACGTACTGAAGCCTTGAATTATGGGTGTGCGCGGGGCTCCCTCTTCGTGATATGAGTTATGGCTGCAGCAAGAGAAGAGCAGAAGGGCCCGAGGCCCAGGCTTGGGAGGATTTGACAGACATGCATCTGAATTTCGGCTCTAAGGAATCCAGCTGTAGAACACGTATTACTACACTTCTCTGAGCCTCAGTTTCCCTGTTCATAAAATGAGGACAACGATGCCTCCACATGGGGACATGTGTCGCACTTTGAAAGTCCATGGTAGAGGTCATGGTTTGATGCATCATCTTCTTTTCCCTTTGCTAAGCTTGGAACAGAGCCAAGGCATGTGTGTGTGGTGTGCGTGTGAGTGTGTAAGCACGTGTTCACGTGCTTGTGTCTGTGAGTCTGTATGGCTCTGTTTTTCTCTGTAATTTATGTACTGCACATAAACAGCATCAGTTGTAATCATGGTAACAGATGGATATTGACCAGTTAAAGTTAGAAGCAAGTTGCTCCCATCCGTGTTTTAGACCATACCTGCCAGGGCTCACATTCTGCGATATGAAATCCTCGATACCTCTACCCTCCCCTTTCCTATTTCTGGCAGCAGCCAGAATCCGGGTTCCAGATGGTTCAAGTGATCAGTTTCTTTTCTTCACATGAGTGCAAAAGTCAGTGGGCGGAGGGAGGGGTGAACACTGGGGGAAAGTTACTAAAATGAACACCCTTGGGGTGTCATACTATTTTCTTGGGACCATGGGCATCCTAACCCTGGGGTGTTCTCTCTCCTGAGCAGAAGACACTTGGGATTCACTGAATAGATTTTTTTGGATTGTTTTTACTGCAATTTCATGGCTTTCCTTTGGTGGATGTGATGTCATAATATCTTGGGGGGCGGTATACAAGCCTTAAAGAACATCTCCCCAATCAGACTTATTCTACCTCCTCCCCAGAATCAGACATTTCTCTCAATGCAGTCACCTCACTTTGGACCCAGGCTAACATCTCTGGATCTAGACTTCTCGTCCAGCTACATGTGGGCTGGAAGGCAGCAGTGGTGGTGAGGCATCAGGGAACAATGGGAGTGATAGCTGTGGGTGAGAGGCATGGTATCTGTGTGAAGGGTGACATGTAGAAGAAGGCTCGGGCCCAGGGAGATACACTGAGATCCTTTGTCCTGCCAGCTAGCTGCAGAGGAGGGAACCACAGGCAGTTGGTCTAAAGAAGGCATTTGAATGATCAGCGCTCTTTACTGATGAGAAGACTACCATTAGTAGGCAAAAATTTCATTATTGGACACGAACAAATATAACATGGGTGCCATGTAGTGGGCTTACAGTAGGAAGGTCCCCAATTGTCAGATGAGATGCTGGATCAGGTAGTTTTCGATTTCTTATCAACTCTGCCAGGCAGTGATTCTAGGGTCTGGTGTTATTCTTGCCCTCTTCCCCATTCAGGACTGTTTGGCCTTTCCTTTAGTCTTTGTGGGTTGGTTTTGGCCGGATCCTCATGAAGGAACCTTTGGAGGAGACACCGCTATATTAGTCTGTTTTGGGAGTGTGATGATCGGGAGGTGACAGTGAAAAATTTACTGGAAGAGCTGGGATCTGTGTTGCCGAAGGGCTAAGCTCAAGTCCTGGGAGCACAGTGAGGCCTTTCATAGGAAAAGGGGACAAAAGAAAGGACCAGGGAAAAAACGAAGTGTGAGATGTGTTCAAGTGAAGGATCTGGGCAGTGGTGGGCGGGAGAGAGGAAAAGGGAGGGAGGGGAAGACAGAGCCTCTGAGCAGCAGCAGTGCACCTGTAGGCTTGGGGCATGGGTGACCCACAGTGGCTCTGTTCTGGGGCAGTGGTCCCCAGACAGCAGGATTGCTCTTGGACGTCGGAGTGCCCCAATTTAACCCATCAGGAGTGCAGGTCCTGTTTGGATGGTTTCGTGCGCTGCCCAGCATGGTTACTGGAGAGTGGTCAAGAGTATTTCTGGGTCATGTAGAGGTGAACTCTCAACGTCAGTACAAGGTCCAAGTAGTTCAGGTAGAATGACAGAGGAAGTCTGCAGGCTCAACCCGTTTGGCAGTGGATGGTTAATGAGAGCACACTCCATGGCGCTTACCCCCTTGCCAGGCCTGCCCGCACGTAGACCCCTTAGTGTCCACAGTGTTGCGGGTTGGCAGCTGATTTTCATTTCAGTTTTACATTTGATGAAACAGACATGAAAGGAGGAGGAAAGGGATGGTCAAAGCCATTCAGCTACAAAGTAGCCACGTCCAGGTCAGCCTGACTCTAAGCCAGTGCCTCGACCCTTCTTAGGACCTAGGGGTCCTCAGGCCATGGGATGGTCATGTTGGAAAAGGCATTGAGAGTCTGTCTCCCAAGCTGCTATTTTTACAAAGGGAAAACCATGGCCTGCAGAGAGAAATGCCTGGATTTCCTTAAAGGTTCACAGTTGGACATGGTTGTAATTTGAGGGTCCAGAATCCTGACCCAGGTCCACTGCTCTTTCTCTTTCTGTTTGGGTGCTGGATTTTTGCCCTGGTTCCTTGATTGACAGCTGAGCAAACCTTAGGCTCTCCATTTCCTCGGGTGTCAGTGAGAGTCCTCCAGCATGGTGCACTCCCGGCTCAAGTGGTGTTACCATCAGGACTGATTACATTGCTGGAGAGCACTGAGCCTCTTAGGGTAAAAGGCCACTTAAAAAACACCATTAGTATTATTCATTTTTTTAACCACCCTGATCTATTTGTAACCAGCTACTCTTAGAATTATATATATATATGCATATATACATGCATATACACACATACATTCATATAAAATGTTTATATATACAAAATGTATGTATAAATATAAAAAAATTTATATATATATATACACACATATATGTATGTATATATGCAGAGAAATGATCCAAAATTTAAACTACAATTCTTCCTGTCATTTCTTGGTCATCGTAAGGAATATTGCATTTTCTAAGTGCCCATATAAGATACGAAATACCTGGGCAGCAGAAGCAATTTGCTACTGAAATTGGAACCTTGCAAATCAATTATCAGGAACTAGAGTATGCATTTTATCCCAAGCCAAAAAATTTATTCTTCGAAATGACATTTGGCTGCTCACCTCACGTCCTCATCAAACCAGAAGGAACTCCTGCAAGGTGGCTTCCCATCTCAAGAAAAAAAGAAAAAAAAAAAAAACAAGACCAACCCTTCTTATGTGAAAAGCTATAATAAATCTTCTAAGGTATGTGATTCTACAGTTTCAAGACTGAAACGATCTTAGGAATTTGAGGAGTTTAAGAAAGCAGCCAATTCAGTCCCTAATTGAATCATGAAAAGCAAAAATCCCAAGTTCCTCTGGGTGACACTCAATTGCCATTTCAGCAGGTTTAGAGCCTGGGGCAGAGCCTCAGATGGCTGGCCCTCTGGGCTGTCTCCAGGTGCCTGGCATGGGCTGCTCTTCTTCAGTGCTGTGGGGGATATTTCAGAATACAAGAGTGGGAAAGGGTTTAGGGTTTCTTGGCAGGGTAAGTCTCAGTCCTGGCTGCACAGTGGAATTTCCTGGGATGTTTTTAAAACCCATGGATGCATGGGTCCTACCGCTAGAGACTGTGATTCAATTGATGGAGTTGGGAGCTCAGCACTGGTATTATTTAAAGGCCACCCAGGTAATTCCAATGTGCAGGCAGAGGTGCAAACCCGGCTTCTCACAGACAAATAGTGTGGGGATTAAGTGAGAAAAATAAGAAAAAGCATACCCAGAACAGTTCCTGGAACTTGGGTGTTCAAACATGGTGGCTTCCCTCCCCTCGTCTCCTCTGGTAACCACTGCCTTCGTCCCACCCCCATTCCCTGATACCCTCCATCCTATCATTCCCATTCCCTTTCCCTGCGCTCTCTGGGTTCCTGATGAACAAAAGTCAAAACCTTTGCAAAGCCCATCTAAGTGCTTTTATGTTTGTGTGTTGTATGTGTGTGTGCACACGTGCACTTGCATAAGCACATGTGTGTAGAGTGGGTTCCATACCCTCTTCAGGGGCAGGTGGTTGTATGGAAAGTGTGGATTCTATGATTTCTAGTAGGGTGTAGGGTCTACGGCCATACCACCCTGAACATGCCCGATCTCGTCTAGTAGGGTGTAGGGAGCTCGTCCTTTGCCCACAAGGGGAACTTCTTGGAGCATTCACTGTCATTGCAACTTGGGTGTCTAGTCTGCAAGCACAGACTGTCCTAGGCTGGAGATGGGTACCCTGAACAGGGGGGAGAGTTGCATGCTCCTGTGGCCTAGAGACTCACATTTGAGAGTGAAGGGGGATTCCAGGCCCACGTTCAGCATTTGGAAATGGTCCAGAAGCCCTGTGTGGGCGTGGTGGGCAGTCCCCAGTCCTATTGGGTGGAGCCCGGGTAGCAGGAGCTAGAGGTCCAGGCACATGTAGTTATTGGTCCCAAAGCACCTCGCTACTTTTTCTTGTTACCCTTAGGTCTTTGGGCCTTGCAGCTATTGCATATTCAGGCCCCCAGGGCAAGGAGCCCTGCACTGAAGCATTCTTCTTTCCCAGTGTGCGGCTTGGGCTCTGTCTCTCAGAGGGTCACAAGAGAAGCCCCGTGAGCCCGAGTTTGAGATGGCCTCACATCATCATGGCCGATCTTAGGAAGCAGAGGAAGGCAATGCCCAGGCTACCCCTTTTCAGATTATTTAAAATGCTGTGGCAAATTGAATGTGAGTTATTTTCAGGGTTGCAATGAAGATTTGGCTTAACTGCCTAGCTGCTCTGGCCTAGAGAGATCTTAGCCCGGCTCTTCGAACAGCTGAAAAACTGCCCCATGTAGCTAGCTGACCTTGACCTGGCCCTCAAATGACCTTCTCTTCAGGTACCAGGTGAGAGACCTTTTTCAGAACTGCTCATTTCTCTCTTGGTATGTATCTCTCCTTACGTATGTTTTCTTTATATACAGGTATGCTCTCCATGTAGAAATTGTATTTTAACTGTTAAACTTATTTGGTGACTTGCTTGCCTTTGTAGTTAAGAAGTGGCTTTGGCTCTCCTTTTTATTTTCCTTTGAAATTGTAGAGGATTTGAAAAAACCAAATAACCTTGGAAGTCTATTTGAAATGAACTTTAGCTTTTTTATTTAAGATGAGCTTTAATTGGCCATAGAAATGAAAAGTTCTTACCAAAGACGGATATTGGAAAGACATACATCAATGATTTTATTTCCTTATTACTGTTTGTTCTGGAAGTCAACTCTTCCAAATGAAGAGTGTAGGAGTAAAATTATGGACCACTTTTGAGATTAACGCCCCTAATATGGTGCATCTAGACAGAACGGGAGCTTTTCATCAATACCCTGCCAATAGAAGTCTGCTCCCCTCCAGGGTGAGATTGCCCAAGCTGGGAGAGTAATTTGATCTTGGAGTGACTTTAATCAATGTGCTTCTGTTAAGCAAATATTTCCAATTTTTCAGCAGGTTTGTTTGCTGTGTAAATTTCTTTTCTCTGCCAATATGCTGAGCTCGTACCATTAATTTCCACAGGTGGGACAGGGTTGTTGTTGAGCTGAAAGGATAGAATTTCACAAGCCATTCCAGCCAGCTGCTGAGCACCTGGGGCAACGTTTACAATGACTTGGGGTGACCACCCTCTAACACCAAGTGCCCCCCACGTTGCTGAGGAAGGTTCCGTTGTCTGAAGTTTACTTTGGATGCATTTTTAATCATAGTGGTTGGCACAGACAGGAAGTCTGGGCTAGGAATGAAATATCTGAGAGCCACAGATGTTCAAGCTCGGGGGAGCTTTCTGGACTGACTTCCCCTGCAGATTCTGCCTATGGTAGTGGAGGAGATGATCTGAGGTCTGTTCTTGAGTCCTAGCTTTGGAGGCAGAATATTGGGATCCTGTGCCCTGTGTTTCAAACTCTATAGAAACTAAATGCTGAAGATTGCTGAAGTACTGTTGAATGCATTTTCATCTGTTCTTTCAGTCCTCAGCAAGCAGAGGAAAATTCCTTTTCAATGTGTCCCTAAGTTTATGTTGTTAGTAGACAAAAAGCGAAGTGGAGGTTCCATAGAGGGAACAGGACAAAGAAATATTTGCTCCTGTGACCCCATATAATGCCTCCCCCCACCATCCCAGAGTCATGCCTGACCCAAGAGGCCATACCTTGGGTCTTCTGACAAAGGCAGTGGCCTCAGTGGCCTGGGGTGAGCATTTTTCACTCAGAACAATGAGGATAGCAATGTTTGAGTGCCTCTTTTGAGATGGACAGTGCTTTCAAGAATGTTCTCTCATTTAATTTTCCTAAAAAATCTATGGGGGTAGGTGGTAAGAGGCACACTTCAATAAGGAGCACTTAGGTTTTAGAAGTGAAATTAATTTCCAAAGCTAGACCCAGACCCAGACCCAGTGAAGTTGGGTCTGCCTGGCTTCAGATCCCTTGCTACCCTGTGTTCTAGTTGCCCAGAATTTGGGTTCCAAGGGATGTGGAAGCTGGAGATAAAAGCCAAAGTTCCACCAATGATCTAGTGATTCTTCATGATGTGTGAGATTTGGGTTAGAGTTTGGTACACAGACTGGGGCTCATTCCAATGTGGCTTCTTGGTCACAATTTTAACACTGGTCTACAGAGGATTAAACCTTCCACAACTAGTTGAGTCGAGGTATGCTCCAGACCATGGTTTCTGTGGGACACACCAATACCTACTCAAAGTTCCGTTCTTAGGGTGGGCAAGGAAGAGGAACAATTTTCCATTTTCCCTAAACTTAACATTTCCCCCATTAGAATCTTCTGATAACTTCGCTGCTGTAGGGAGGACATTTCCATCTGATGGACACAGCGGTGGACTAAGTGTTCTGTCCCCTAAGGCCAGAAAAATTATGTGATTTCCAAATTGCCAAAGCACATGGGCTTATAATACTTGAGTCTATAAATAATCAGTTGGTATAAATGAACGGATAAATGTTCCTGACACACAAATGTTGCCAACTCTATGGGAAGGCACACAACAGCAGCATCAAGAGGGTTTGTGTGTGTCTTGAAGTGGGTGTTTGACCAAAATGAGGCCAAGAAACATGAAAGAGCACACACATACATGCTGGTAGACATTCCAGTAAATACCTCGGAAAGAACTTCGTACTTTGCTGGCAGTAAGAAAGACCCTGATTAGCAAAGCAGGAGACCTTGTTGGAAAGTGCTTGGCTCTTGCACCCCACCCCCACCCCAACGTCCAGGCTTTTATGTCATAAGCAGGACTTTTGGGGAAGCGAGCAATCTGAGAAAACACATTTCTCCCCTCCCTGATTTCCACTGGAAAATAAAACAGAAGCTACCTCAGTGCTGTAGTGTGGCATCCACATTCTGGAAACTATGAAGAATTTCTGCTGCATGGCTATTCCTGGATCGAGGAGGAATTTGCCTGCCATTTCACTTGCTTAAAAGAAACAGCTTGCTTGGGAGGTGAGTCAGGGGTGGGGCGTAAGAGAGCTCAAGGAAACGGCTAGTACCACCCGAAGGTCCCATGTCTGCATCTCCAATTGGGAATAGATTTTTTAGAGAAGATTTTAAGAGATGGAGCATGAGCAAAGTGAGGGGCAGAGGGGGAAGCAGACTCCTTGCTGAGCGGGGAGCCTGATGCAGGACTCGATCCCAGAACCCTGGGATCATAACCTGAGCTGAAGGCAGATGCTTAATTGGCTGAGCCATCCAGGTGCCCCAGATTTGAGAAAGCATAGTTTTGTGCACCAAAATGGATTTGGCCACAAAATCCAACCTCGGCCGTAATGGATTAGACACTGTGAGCACAGGAGAAGACATTCCCACAGAGGAAGTGTAAAGGGTTAATTATGGCTTCGGATGGCATACACTTACCCATGGGAGACAGCGGCTGTTTACTCAAGGGGACTGCTTAGAAACTCATGCTTAGGGAGAACAAGGGCACAGGGACCACTTTGAAAAGTCAGCCTTCATGGTGTTGGGCCTTTATCTGGGCATTTGCTCCCTCCTCATGGAGGCCCGCCTCCAACCCAGTCCTGACAGGCCCCCAGATGACATGCGCGCTCCTCACCTGCTGGGGCAAAGGCCTTAACCTTAGTTCAAATCAATATGGCTTAGAAGTTAACACTGAATAGTCCAGAAGAAGCGCTAGAGGGTGTATACTTATCCCCAAACTCACGCGTGTCTTTTTAAGTATCATTCATACCTCGAAGGGGGTCAAGAATAAAAGGAGCTGTGATATTTATGGTCTATGTTACATTATTTCAGTAACCCGTCTAATAATATACATTATGAAAAAAAATCTCCAAAGTGATAATTTTGTACCCATTATTCCACTTATTGGGCATCATTTTTAAAAATTTTTATATTTTTAATTTTTTTTAAAAAACAGCAGAGTAATGTCTTTGATTTCAAGAGGTTGTCTGAAACCTGCCTGGCCTCCCAGGATACCTATGTGGTGGGGAAGTTCAGCGTTCTGGTCAGAACTCTTGTTTAAATTTTCATTTTTATATGCTTTTACTTCCCAGCACTTGAGACCCAAAGTCCTTCCTTAGAGGACCCCCTCAGGCTACTTTGCACCTGTGTAGTTGGAAGAAGTGAAAGTACCTGAGAATTTATACCCGATCCTCCCTCTCCTTGACCCTTAATCAACTCCTGACTGGGTGCCCAGCTTCCTTGTCTCGAGGGACACATCATGGAGATATAACTTACATTCTACCATGACCCATCAAGATACTTTCTGGTATGGTGACCTTCCTTCTTCTGCCTCTTTCTTTCTAAATTCTGAATTCTGAAACAATTCATTCATCCCTCAAGGGATGAGAAAAGGGATTGAAGATCTGGAGGGGTTAGGACTGGCAGGGTATAGGGCACAGAGCCTCAGACTCATCTCAATCTCACCCTTACCTCCTGGATGCTTACTAGACACTCTAGCCCCCACATGGCCTGGGAGCCACAGGATGTGTGCGTTTCTTGTCAGTCCTGGGTGTGGATGGCCATGTAGTGAATGGCTAATGCCTATCAAGGGCAACTTTTTCAGTGAGTGGCTGATCTGGCCTGAGTGATTCCTGGTTGCAAAATAAAAAACAGACAAGATTTTCTGGATCACGCTGATAAAGCTCCTTGTTCTCAGAGCTGCTGGCTCTGGAACTCCCTTGCTGTACCTTGCTGGCTTTCAAAAGATGAAAGTAACAGCATTCTTTATTCAAAATGTCCCCTCTTCTCTTAATTTGGGCTGGAAGGACTACAGACATTTATGGTCTCTGATGGAACTTGTCTCAAATGCCAACACTGGACAAGCAAAGACCTTCCTCTATAAAGATGGGAAAAAGGAGGAAAACATTACTAATATGTAAACAAATTGCATTTGCAAAGAAGATGTTTACACCGAGGAATCACAATGAATGAATAACCATGCTACTGTTACTAAAAGATGCAAAAAAGAACTTTGGAAATGTGGGCTAAGTGTGAGCAAGATTAAGGACAGAATTCTATCTCTGTGATAATCGTTATGAAAAAGCAGGTGAGATCAAGAAATCCTACAAGGGGATGAAAACCTTGACTGTTGTCTTGAGAATGGCTGACAGGTGGGACACCCTGGCTCAGGTGGGTAAATGTGGATTCTTGATATTGGTTCAGGTCATGATCTCAGGGTCCTGTGTCAGACTCTGTGGGTAAAGAGACTGCTTAGGATTCTCTCTCTCCTTCTCCTTCTGCCCCTCTCCCCACCCAGCTTGTGCCTACACTTTCTCTAAAGAAATTTTGTAGAAGAAGAAAAAAAGAGCGGCAGAGATTGGCAGATTGGAGACTCTAGAAATTGAGTCAGTAAAAATGCTGGCCTAAGAAAGCCTCCCAGGAGTCAATCTAAAATGATGGGAGAATGGTCAGAGGCATGGAGCACTTACTTTGCAATTAGTTACTATGTACATAAAACAAACAGGCACCAAGTAAAACCAAATAAATAGAGGACAACTTGCCTAGTTGAAGAAACACATTGGAGTCCCTCCGGCATTTTAGATGAAGTTAATGATAATCATCTAGAACCATACCAGTAATATTTTGAACATAAACAATAAAAAATTTCAGGATCAAAAGATCAGGTGAGGTACCAATAAAACAAAGCCATCATTTTCTGAATTATTAACATTGAAGACAATTCAATGGTGTCAATAAGAGTTTTGAGGGGAAAGATGGTGACGTAAGCTGACTTAAAAGTCCTTGTGTGCTGAGTCACATTAGGACTTTCCTGGGCTCTAGGCACTTTTGCCTTTGTGGGTCCCTTTCTCCACAAAAAGATATTAAAATGGTATCTGTAAAAGTTAATAGGATCCAGGCTGGATCATATTAATTTTTTTCTCTCAATTTTTAAAGAAAATACTTAAAAAAAAAGATTTTATTTATTCATTTGACAGAGATCACAAGCAGGCAGAGAAGCAGGCAGAGAGAGAGAGGGGGAAGCAGGCTCCCCGCTGAGCAGAGAGCCCGATGCGGGGCTCGATCCCAGGACCCTGAGATCATGACCCAAGCAGAAGGCAGAGGCTTTAACCCACTTAGCCACCCAGGTGCCCCTAAAGAAAATACTTTTATGGGTCCCTAAACATATCTTGGGTCCTTGGCACTGTCCCTACTGAGTATAATGGAGATATAGGCACTCCTACAACAGAAATCCTTAGGTGTGTCCTAAGGACCTAGACATTTCAAAGACTATCAGCTCTTTCTAAAGAATTGAAATGCTTTCTACCTTAGACATATAATCATTCCAAGACCAAGAGAATTGTGGTTTCCTAGAATTGTCAGTGAGCAATGAAGCTTATAAGATATATAAATAAGTTCAATGATTAATATAATTATAAAACTATGCAAACACCACAGATCATTCCTTACAGAACAGATGTTAAATATTAAATAATATGCATCTAATGTTCTAGTTTATTACAATCAAATCTAGAAAATTATGAGAGCAAGTAAGAAAGTAAGGAAGGGCAGGTCAAATATCATCACTCACAGGTAGCACATATGAGTGCCATTTAATTTTTAACACTGGCAGTTAGAGAAAAAAGGAATTCAAATAAAGATACATATTTTTAATTAAAGAAATCACTTATAGAACAGAAACAGTTACAACTTTTAAATCAGTGGGTAAAAGAGAACATACCATTTAACACAGAAAAAAATGGAAGAGAGCAAGAATAAAAAAAATGAAAAGCATAAGGCAAAATGACTGAAGTGTCACCATATTTTATGATAACAAATTGGTTATAAAAGAAAATCCAGTGAAGGTATATACTACTTTAGAGACTAAAAATTACATATTCAACCTAAAAGTGAAAGAAATGACAAATATAGATGTGAAAAATACAAAGGAAAAAAAGCACAGATGGCATTTTTAATATTAGACAAAACAAAATTTTGGGCAAATAATGAAATGGAACAAAGAATTAAAGAGTACAAGCCACAGTAAACATTTAGAAATAATTTACTTTGGTATGATGAATAACAGTGTAAAAATATAAAGTAATAACTTAGAAATGTGAGGAAAAGTAAAAATGTAGTAGCAATAAGAGAACTTTGAAATGTATCATTCATCTCTAATAAGAAAAGCTTAAATATGAAATATTTCAATTAGTTAATAATTAATATATTAGTTTATTTGATAAACTATATTTTGTGCCCTATAGGATACATATTTTTTTTAAACTACCACCAAAATTTTAAGAATAGTTATTATCTCAGATAATAATGAAACTTCGGTATGTTAAAAATAGACCCTGCAGTGATTCTGCTAAAAAAATTAAAAATTAATGGGATGCCTGAGTGGCTCAGTTGCTTAAACATCTGCCTTTGGCTCAGGTCATCATCCCAGGGTCCTGGGATCGAGCCCTGCATTGGGCTTCTTGCTCAGCAAGGAACCTGCTTCTCCCTTTGCCTGCTGGTCCCCCTGCTTATGCGTATGTGCTTTCTTTCTCTTTCTGACAAAATCTTTTGTTAAAAGAAGAAGTTTTAAAAGTGCCAACATTGAAAAGGGAGTTCAGCTTTTCACAGAAGCTAGAATAAGTGGACAAAAACTGTCAATCCGCTTTTTCAGAAGTCTGGATCTAATAAAAATACAACAACCAGGGGAGTGTTTCAGAAAGAAAGAAGGTGCTAAATTTTGGGGAGAGCATCACAGTGTTTTGACTGACCTGCCTATAGTCCCTCACTCCAGAGCTCTGTGGAACAGCAGTTATGGAGCCTACATCTGCGTATATGCCTGGTGTGGCTTGCTGGTGCCAGAGAGGGCCATATGGGCTTTGTTCTCCAAAAACTGTGACTGTGTCTTTTGACATTTTGTGGCCCCCTGAGGGATTAGCTCAAGGTCTTGCCTTTGTTTCATCCTTTTGGAACACTCTCAGGACCTGGGTGGCCTGGGTGGTAGTTGTCAGATGTATTTAATGGCCTGAAGCACTTGGGCCTGGGGACGACAGGTGGTCAGGTAGCAGACAGACCAAAGAGCCTGGGAAGGAAGAGACTGAGGAAGGAGATAGCGGATGAGTCAAGGGTTTAAGAGGTCCAGGTAGACTGGGGAAACTGGAAGGCAGGGTGCATGCCCACAGCTTCAAGTATGACTCTGGAGCTTGTGTGTCTGGCTGATTTTTAGGCTCTGTGTAGCAGGAAGTGAAGGCTAAGGCAAAATGGTAAGCAGTCTGGCCAAGCATTGAAGGAGTAAAATAACTCCAAAGCAATCTGCAAAGACAGAGTAATTTTTTCTTTTGGCTTCAGGTATTTAAAAAAAAAAAAAAATCAGATCACTAGCTGACCACTAAGCTAATGGCACTTCAGTGACAACACCCCAAAAAGGATACATGTTTTACAAAAATCGTTTAAAAGGTCACTGAACAGGCAATGACATATGACTACAAGCAACAACAAGAAACCCTGAGGAGTAGGTAGAATCTGATTTCCAGAATTACCATACTATATTATTCAAAATGTCCAGTTTTCAACAAAAAATAACAAGGCATGCAAAGAAACAAAAAATGTGTCCCAGTTACAGGTAAAAGAAATGAACACAAACTCCTGAGGAGGCCCAGACATTGGATTTACTAGACAATGACTTTGAATTTGAACTGACTGTCTTAAGTATGCTCAAAGAGCTAATGAGAACAAGGAGAATGATGTCTCACCAAACACAGAATATCAATAAATAAATAGCAATTGTAAAAAGGAACCAAACAAATTCAGCAGTTTTAAAGTATAATAATTGGAATGAAAGTTCACTAGAAGCTTCCATCAACAGATTTAAGGATGTAGAAGAAAGAATCAGCAAACTTGGAAGATAGGTCCATTAAAATTATCCAGTGTAAGGTGCAGAAAAGAGAAAAGAAGAAAAATCAATGAAGGCTAAGAGATCTCTGGGACACCATCAGGCAATGACATAGGTACTATGGGAACCCCAGGGGAGAAGACACAAAGCAGCAGAAAGACTGACTAATGTCTGAAACGTCTCAAATTTGATGAAAGATATGAATCTACACATTCAAGAAGCTTAAGGAAGTCTAAGTAGAACAAGATCAGAGAGATCCATGGGTACACCATATACAAACATATCATTTGTGACAATAACACAATGGAGGGGGGCGCACTGTATAAGAGCACAGTCTTTGTACATGATCAAAGCTAAATTGGTATTAATTGAAACCAGCTTGTCATACATTTAGAATATTAATTGTAATCCTCATGGTAATCAATAAGGAAGTAGCTAAAAATGTACATAAATAGAAGCTAGGAGATGAAAACCAATTAAACACAAAATAAAACAGTAGTGGAGGACTTGAAAGACAAAAAGAATATGACCTATAGAACTTAAATAAATTGGCAACAGCAAATATTTCCTTATCATCTGTTACTTTAAATGTAAGTAGATTAAACTCTCCAGTTAAATAATACAGAAAATGGAAGAATAAATTTAATGCTGTCTACCAGAGCTTCACTTTAGATCCAAAGACACAAATGGGTTGAAAGTGAAAGGATGCAAATAACACAAAAGAGAGTTCGTGTCAAGACTGATGTCAGACAAAACAGACTTTCATGAATAAACTGTTAAAACAGACATAAAGTAACATTTTATATTGACAAAAGGGTCACTCCATCAAGAAGACATGATGAAGATAACCATGTATGCATCCCCCAAACAGGGCTCTACAGCATGAAGCAAAAATGGACAGAATTCATGGGATAATTGACAGTTTTGCAGTAATAGAATGTTGAATACCTTGCTTTCAACAAAGAGTAGAACATTTAGATGCAATATCAGTAAGGAAATAAAAGAAATAAATGACACTATAAGCCAGGTGAACTTAACAGAGGTAGGCAGCACGTTCCATCTAACAATAGTGGGATCTACATTCTTCCCAGTGTCATTCTCCAGGATCAGCCATGTATTAATCTCAAAAAAATTGAAAGCTTCTCCCATCACAGTAAAATGAACCTAGGAAATCGGTAACACGAGGAAACTGGAAAAGGAAATTGGGGAGGTTAAACGACATACTGAATACATAAATGACACGTTGTTACAAACAACCAA
Organism: Taxidea taxus jeffersonii; assembly: GCA_003697995.1. Taxonomy (NCBI): domain Eukaryota; kingdom Metazoa; phylum Chordata; class Mammalia; order Carnivora; family Mustelidae; genus Taxidea; species Taxidea taxus. The sequence continues at coordinate 29,515 of RCUC01068799.1, forward strand.
CAATGGGTCAAAGAAGGAATCACAGTGAAATTAGAAAATACTTTGAGATGAATGGACTGGAAACACAACAGAAGACATTTTGAATTAAAAAAATAACTTCCCCTTAGGACTCTAGCATGTAGCTGGGACTAACAACTGTTCAACTAGAAAATCTATTGGCAAGTCTTGCGGGAATAACAGAAGACAGAACAAATATACCACAGTAGGAATGACAAGAAGACACCCTGGTCAGATAGGAAAAAGGCTTTAAAATGATTATAAAAATCATGTACAATTGTATTATTTTTGAAACTTCAATGAAATGTGTGATTTTGAAATATACCCAACTGATCTCAAGGAACCAATAGATAAGACAAATGTCTAAGGCAAAATTTTTTTTTTAAATCAAGGTATTTTAGGGGCGCCTGGGTGGCTCAGTAGTTTAAAGGTCTGCCTTTGGCTCAGGTCATGATCCCAGGGTCCTGGGATTGAGTTCCCGCATTGGGCTCTCTGCTTACTGGGGAGCCTGCTTCTCCCCCTCCTCCCTGCTTGTGCTCTGTCTCTGTCCCTATCTCTGTCTCCCTCAAATAAATAAAATGTTTTTAAAAAATCAAGGTATTTTTAAAAATCTCTAAACCCAGTAGATTTATAAGCAAATTCTCACAAATTAAAAAGAAACCCACATCATCTTCTGTTAACTATAGTTGCTTTAAAAGGTCAGACAAAAATAGGGGAAAATAACAGTATAGAAAAATATTGCTTATCAACAAAGATACAAAATCTTAAGCAAAATATCAACATTTTAACATTTTGAAATGACTAAGAAGGGTTTACACTAAGAAATGCATGATTGTTGAATATGTCTATCAACAGAGCAGACAATAATTTTTTTAAAGATTTTATTTATTTGAGAGTGAGTGAGCAGAGAAGTCATGGGGAGGAGGGGAGGGAGAAGCAGACTCCCCGCTGATCAGGGGACCCTGACATGGGGCTCGATCCCCGGACTCCGAGATCATGACCTGAGCCGAAGGCAGAGGCTTAAACAACAGAGCCACTCAGGCTCTCTGACAACAATAGTTGATGACCCCAATTATTTGATAAAACTGAGCATCCATATCAAATAAACTTCAGAAAATTAGGAATGGGTACTTACATGTTAAAGAGTTTTCCCACGAAATATCCTGTATCCAAACTTAACGATGAAGCATTAATGTTATTCCCATTAAATTCAGGAGCATGTTGTTTTAGAAATAATAGAAATGAAGCAGTCACCCCAGACTTCCTTTACTTTACCAGGGATATAGAGGGGAATAGGGGAGGGGCCAGGAGGGAAAATAATAGTACATAATGTAAAAGAATTCCAAGACAGAAGGGGTGGGACTCTCTAGGCAAATGGGAAGTCTTTGAATCCCTTCATTCCCCCTTTACTGCCCACACCGAAGCTCTAGAGTCCCTGGTATGATGGACCAACTATATATCCTTGAATTTCCCATTTGTACTTGACTGCAGACCTGCCCAACATCTGTAGGGCCTAGGACAAGAGTACCAAAGAAGGCTCACATACTACTTGACAAAATGTGTTATAACCCAAGCTAGCAAACTTTTGAGGCTTACTTACTTTAACGATCACCAGGAAGACTAGGTTCACATTTAGAGTTCTCAAGACTCTTTTATTTGCATATCAGAACATTTCTGCATAAGGGAGAGATGGCCACTGGCCCGACTGCCCCTTTTCTTCTCACCCCAAACTGCAGCCCAAGCAGCTTAAGACAGAGTGCCTGCATGTGGGTGACCCAGCCCCAAACCCAAGCTTTATCTGTCCCTTCCTCTCTTGCCCTGTGGACAAGGCATGTTCACACTGGTGCTGGTGGTGTGGTCTATTTTCAGAACAACAGACCCACGGAAGAGACTCACGCTGGCCACAGAAGTGGGCTTGGGGTTCACTGGACAAGGAGCTTGGGTTCCCAGGTGCCAGAGTGTGGTCCCAAAGTGGAAGGGGAGGCTCAGGCTCCAGGCTGCATGTTTTCCTGGCCTTGTACGCTCCTTGCTTTGTACTTCCCCCATCCATGCCCAGCCAGAGCAGAGTGGATTTGTGTTCTGAAACCTCCTTTGGACTTCAGTACAGCATCTGAACTCTTAAGATTCAGCGTATTCATGGCAAAATTAGTACCTGGCTTATCTTGGAGAGTTGCTGTAACAATAACTTATGATCTATGAAAACATTGGTGGGATAAATGCTCCAGCCATATGCAGTCTGATGGGATTGTTCCTATGAACACTTCCTTGACTGTTGTATCAAGGCATGTGCTCTGTGGTAGGGCTTGCTTGTGCTCTGATGTTTTCTCAAAAAGTTCTCTCTTGCTAGCTTTTTGTGCTCTTCTATAGACCTATTTCTGAAATGTTTTAAAATTACCCAAAACTCGGTCAGTATCTTCCAAGCTCCTAGGGGAATGTGTCCCATACGTTAGTTACCCATTCATTGTGTGTGAGGTTTCTAATCACCAGGATATCAATGGGCTGGCTCTTCCCAGTTAAGATCTTTTCTCAACCCCACAGGAATGTGCTGGGTTTTGTAGGGCCGCCCAAAAAGATTAGCGGAGAGTAAATGAACTCACACTCTATGTGAACGATACACATTTACTAATGGTTAAGCAAAGCAAAATAAAAAAAAATTACACACAATATTGGTACAGGTACAGCATAGGTGTAGTAAAACTTGAAAAATCTTTCTCAGGAAGTTAGTCAGGAAGCCAGATATGCCCAGAGGAGCCTCTCCTCTGGTCTGGTTCCTTGTCTTTGGTCATTTTGTTCAGGTGTCTTTCTCAGCTGTGATATAATTACATAAAGCAACATATACAGCTTGATAGGTTTGACCAGTATGTTGGGACACCCATGTAATAAGGGGTTTCTGTTACCCTGGGGCAGGATTTCTCAACCTCTGCACTATTGACATGTGGGGCTGGATCATTCTTTGTCACGGGGAGCTGTCTGTGTATTGCAGGACAGTTAACAGCATCTGTGTACTACTAGATGCCAGAAGCACCATTTTCAAAATGTCAGCATCCATGTTGCTGAACGTTCCCTGGGAGACAGAATCTCCCCCGGTTAGAACCACTGCCGTAGAACATTGCTTTCTGGCCCTTTCCCATTGATCTCCTTCCCTCCCAGAGGTAAGGACGTGCTGCATTCTAGCTCTACAGATCCGTTTTGCCTGTCCTTGAACTTTACATAAATGGAAGTACACAGTACATACTGTTTTGTGTCTGGCATCTTTAGCTCAACATCATATCCATGAGATTCATCTTGGTCAACGTGCAAATCAGTGCCACTATCTCAGTCTACCAAGGGATGTCATCCATTCCCCTGCTGATGGGCATTCGGGTTGTTTCCAGTGCTTGGCTATTATGAACAAAGCAGCTGCGAACATTCTGGTACAAACCTTTGGGTAAACCTATGTGTTCATTTCTCTTGGGTAAATATCCATGTCATATGGTAGGTGAATGTTTAATTCTGTGACAAACTGCCAGACTGGTTTCCAAAATGGTCATATCAGTTTATGCTCTCATGAGCAGTCTGCTGAGAGCCACAGAGGCTCATCATTCTCACCAACATTTGGTGCCATCTGTCTTTTTAATGGTAGCTGGGCTAGTGCGCCAGTGTTGTCATTGTGGTTGTAATTTGCATTTCCTTAATGACTAATGATATCAAGTCCCCTTTAATGCATTTATTTCAAATACACACAGCTGACAAAGGCTTTGCATCCAGAATATGTAAAGAACTCTTAGAAATCAATAATAAAAAGACAAAGCACCCCATGAAAATGGGCAAAAGACTTGAACAGACACTTCACAAAAGAAGACAATATGAATACTCTATCTTTGGTTTTGTATCTTTTTCTGATTTGCCCTTGTCCCTTGTGGGTTGAAAATTGCTCTTTGTTAAACAGTGATGCTTAAATGTGCCAAACATGTCCTAAGCCCTTGACTATGTTAACTGATTCTTCAGTAGTAACCTTTCTAGTTCTCCAAGCAACCTTATAAGGTGTTATCATCATTTACAGAGGATGAAGCTGAGGCAGAGTGGGGCTAGGTTACTTGCTAAAAATGATATGGTTGTTGGGGGATCCAGATTCCACCCCAGGCAGCCTGTCTCCAAACTCTTTAACCCCTAATGTGCGCTTCTCACCGCAAGTTGGCTGCTAGAAGGGATCTCAATCACTTGGCTGTGGTTTTTTAAAATAAATTTTCAAAATTTTATAGGAACAGGAGCATTGGGGTTCAGATACCCAAAACATAAGATCTTTATATTCATAGTTATTCCTATTGCTATTTGCGGTTATGGGTATTTTCATAATCGTACCTTTCAAAGTCCCCAGTGAGTAAGGTGTTTCAGATTCCTTACAAACTCTCAGTACTCCTCGAGGTACTGAGAAACGCTTTGTAATCTTCTTTTAGGAAAAAAGGAAAAACTGAAAAGAGGAGACTCTCTGTCAGAGGGCTGCCCACAAAAGATTTGTTCACTTGAATTCAAAACCTTTTCCTCCATTTTTCAATCCTTGCAAATCCTGCCCCCTGTCCTGTGTTAGCCGTAGTGATGCAGGTTAAAACCTGCCTTTGTGTGGCAAAATTCTGGCTCACCTGGGCTTTCTGCCTTACTGTGTCATACCCATTACATGGGGGACATAAGCCCTATTTTACTGGAAACTTACTAGCACTTTCCTGAAACTAACAGAAAAAGATTTTGGGTCAAACTCTTGTGACTATTCTCACTTTTTTGAATTTGCCCCACTTTAATACAGCAAAATTTAAATTTGCACTTAGGAAAGACTATTAAACATGTAAACATGTATTTGTGTATAGTCACAAACTCATATTTATGTAAGAACAGGGAACTTTCCATCATCCAACTAACCCAACAAACATTTATCGAGTACTTGCTAAGGTGCCAGGCACTGGGGGGAGAGACAATGGGAGTACAATTTAGCTCCCGCCACCAGTATGCTGGAAACGTGGGGTCAGGTATGTTAAATTTCAATTACCACTGAATCTCAAAAATTCTTTACCAGGGTGGGAGGTGGGAGGGGGAGCTTTGTGGTGGGCATGGTGGGGTGGCCTTTCATGGCACAGCTCTCCAGATGGCCTACTCCCTGCCACCAGAGGAACCGTGCATTGAGGGACTGGTTGGATTTAGAACAGTGACAAAGAGGCAGGCATGAGGCAGCACCATGGGTACCTAGAGGAGTGCTGGTAAAGGCCTTCAGTCGGTTGTCCAGTCTGTCATCACCCAGGCTGAGAGCTGGGGAGAGAGGGGCTGACAGCATGGAGGGCCCAGAGTGGCACTGGGCAAGGGAATGTTCCATGGTAGACATGAACAGACCACTCCTGTGGTCTCTACGTAGTAGGAGGTGAGAGTTAGAAATTCATCCTGCACAACCTCCAGGATCACTTTCTTTTGAGGCCATATGTGAATATAATGAAGGCTTGAAAATTCAAGGGGGTGGTGAACATGCAGTTTACAAGACAGAGGAGAGAGATTCTCTCCAAATCGGCATACTTTCTGCTGCTAAAGAAAAAATGTGGAAGCTGTTTGGGCTCCCTCTTCTGACACAGCCTTTGGCCTGTTTTTTGGCTTTTCTTTGAAATATTTTAGAGGGAGTGTTGGCATCTGAGATTTTTCAAAAAAACAAAACAAAACAAAAAGAAAACGCCAAATACCGCCATGCAAATGGATATGGTCAAGGAATTGGTTTTGTGTTCAGGACAGCTTCTAAAAAGGCCCAGACTTCCCCAAAATCTCCTGTGAAGGGCAAGTTGATTGGGCATAAGATGTTGAAATTTGGTAAGAGGAAATGGACCTTGGATTAACCAGCGACCCCACATTATGAACAACTGAAGTAATTCCCTCACCATCCTGAAGGGCCCCGTTTGTGCCAAATGGCCTGGGTGGTGTTGGCTTCATACACAATGTCATCTTTGGCTCTCAGAACATTGCAATCTGAAGGGGCATTGAGGGAGTTCCTTCCAGTGTCTGAGACTCCGAGACAGAGAGAATGTCTATAGTAACAAGACCACCCTCTCCCACCTCTGCTCTAAGGGTTGATGCCTTTTAAGAGGAGCCTGTTCACTGGTCAGTCTGAAAACAGTCTGAAAGGTGGCACTTTGTCCCTACCAAGCGGAGGGTTCGTTGTTGTAGGAGGCTCCCATTTCCCCATTTATCCACAGAACCAGGCAGTTGGCACACCGCATGGACTCTCAGTGGAAACCCTTACCACCACGGGGGTAGGGTACTGTGGTGGGCACAGTGAGCTCAAAACCACATACAGTGTGGCCTCTGAATGTGGAGATCACATCTTGGCATTGGAGGAGAGACAGATTTGTAAGCACACGTAAGATTTACCAGAGTGGTATGGACCGGATGCTGTGAGAGCAGAGGGCCTGAGGTGGTCATATTTGGTCTAGGTAGTTGGTAAATGCTCCCATGTTGAAAGGATACTTGGGCTGGCATTTGTTGATGGGTCTGGCTTTTGCCAGGGGTTGAAGAAGGAGCATTCTCGGTAGAGGGCATAGCCAGTAAGTGAGAAGATACAAAGTACCATGAGTTTGGGCGACACTGAGTGGGGAGGCAGGAAGAGCTGAAAGATGAGGTTGGCAAGGTGTTGCCTTGGGGCCATATTGTCAGAGGTCTTGTCCTAGAAGATAGGCTTTAGACCTGGTCTTGCAAGTCTTGGGGAGACAGTGAACCTACCATGCAAGGAAGTAAGATGAGAGCAGTATCTTGGATAGACTCTGGCAACAAAGGGGAGGGTGCTCTGACTCATGGCAGGGGCTGTGAAGAAGAAATTACTTTGGGAAGATACCTCACTTGCGATCAAAGTTAGTGTTGTGTAGTGTGAGGGTCATGGGTTCTGACCCCTGAGGTTCTTGGGTTTGAATCCTGGCTCTGCCACTTTACCATTCCCATATTCTTAATGCATGTTGCCTAGACTCTCTGTGCCTTGGTTTCCTTATCTATCAAATGGGGACAGTAGGAGTTCCTAGAGCAGAGCGTCTCCAACTGGAATATGAACCCCCATCACCTTGTTTGTTACGGCACAGATCCTGATTTACTTGGGCCTGTGTTGGAGCCTGAGATTCTGCATCTTTAATTCACTCCCAGATGGTGGTGATGCTGCCGGCTCCCCCACTACACTCTGAGTGATAAGGCTCTTCATGGATGTTTTGAAGATATGAAACGACACATATAATAAACACCCTAGGCAGCGCTCGGCATAATAAGAGGTAGCCATTCTGAGGCTCCGTAAGAAAGACTAGAAATAGAACTCCCTTGTCGCTCTACATGTGCTTCGCCCACTAGAAAGTTCCCTAAAGACATTGACGTGGTATCTAAGCTCCCTTTCTGGCCAGATACCTGCAGAGGGTTAGTGTGGCTTTGCTCTGGTGGGTGAATGCAAGCCACCCACAACGATGGGCCATATGGTATGATTCAGCCACAGGAAAAATGATTCCCCAAGTTGACAAAAGTAGGGCTGCAGCTCTTCCAGGTCCCATAGAAATTTGGAAGACAGGACCTAGCCTTTCCTTTCTGAGTCAGACATGGGATTTCCATGTGCAAAAAGCTTCAGGAAGAGGTCGGTGGACAGTTGAGGACGCTTTCACACCCTAGAATTTGGGCTCAACAGGTCCAAGACACCCTTGAGCAGCTTCTACCCTTTTTCTTTGCAGGGATTTTAGCTATGGGTCCTGTTGGGGTTGGGATAGGCAACCTGCTGGCTTTCTCTTAGAATTGGGAGGAACCCACAAAAAAGCACGGGCTTGAATTTTATAGAGAAACTGGAAAAAACGGGCACATGAGACGGGATAACAAAGAACAAATCAGTCAAACTTTGTTAAGTACTTGTGTTTTATCTTCAAAAGTGAGGTCTGGCCAGAAAAAGGGCACCCCCAAATCCCTAGCGCCCCCTCCGCCAATCATCCCTAGTCTTATGTTCCTCTGCTCTTGCTTCTGTTGGGGAGCATAAGCTCCCTGTGGGGAGCAAAGACTGGTTCTCCAGTGAAGAACCGCAACAAAGGGACGTCTCAAGAATTACTCTGAAGACCATTCATTATATGTGAGAAGGAAAGATGTTTTCAACAGAAATTCTACAATGTGTGCATTCAATTCTTTGTGAAAAGCTAGGGCTGCTGAAAAGAAAAGGAAACTTCCACTAAAAGAAAGCATGATAGGCTCTAGAGACTCTGGCCACAGATCATTTCTCTAAGGTATTTCTGATTTTAGAAGGAAAAGGAGACTGGCAGGTTTGCTTATTTTCTGCCACTTTATTGAAAAATCACAGTTGCTTAACTGTGTTACCTGGACCAAGTACTCAAGCCTTAATGTCTGCACAACACAGACTCAATGAAACGCTGTGAACGTTACTAAGACTCCTCGTGTGCCTGGTGAACTCTAGGCACTCCAAAAATGTTTGTTGAATGAATGAATGAACGAAGGGAGGGATGGATGGATGGATGGATGAATACAGGAAACTTCCCAGGCAGCCCTTTGTTTAGGCAAAGACCTGTGTATCTTTAAAGGCGAATTTTATCTTATTTTTTATTTTTATTTTTGAAAGGCTAATTTTGATTTCTACTTCCTCTAAGAGACCCCTTCCATTTTCTCTGCCCACCTTGCCAGATTTGACGTGAACTCCCTCCCCACGGCAAGTCTTCCTTCAGAGTGTGTGCCAGCCCCTTTGAGGACCTTATTCCAGGGCTCACAAAAAAAGTACACATTTCTTCCTGTTTTACAGGCAAAGAAACAGGCCCTGGCAGTTAATGTCTCTTAGTCAAGGCTAGCAGTCGGTGGGGCAGGTGTCCCCAGAGTCAGGTCTGGACGATTCCCAAACTCGAAGAGAACCTTGATGCTTTTGCACGGAGGTCCAGAGAACACACGTGGGCTGTGGTTTGGGGCGCAGGTGTTCTGCTGCTGTCCCTACTTCCCCCAGCCTCCCCACTGCTCAGTTTCCCCTGAGAATTCTCTCGAGTGCATGGGAGGCCATCTTTCCCTCTGTGGACGCACATTACGCTTGTGATATGAGGAAGGCAACATTTCCATGTTCACCTCTGGAAGAACCCGCACTTCCTTGTGCCTCGTGCTGTGAGATGCAGAATCCAAGCGTGTGTGTGTTATCCTTTTGAGGAGATTTTGCGTAATTGGGGGTTTCTGGCTCTTGCCATTCTCCCATGTAAGTGTCACACTTGAAGGAGAGGGGGCTGACCAATGAGGGGTTTAAGGAAGCCTTGGAAGACCTCAACTCCTTGTCTGCTGATTAAGACTTGGTTATTAGGGTGCAGAAAATCTTACTTTCCCCATAAGAAGAAAGATACAACGGAGGGCTTGCTAAGGCTCACGTGCCTGCTTTTTTTTTTGTTTGTAAGAAATCTTTGCTGCATCCCCTTTTCCTCCTTGTATTACTTTTAGCCTCCATTACTTTCCTCTCTCTTGAGTTGAGGGGCAGAATTTTACCACTGGCCTTTGTCCTGCCCTTGCCCGTGACATCTCTCTCAAAGCCACTCTGTTAAAGACCCTGTCTCAATTTTCAGCCTTTTCTTCTTGAAACTCCCTCCTCTCTTTGCTTCCACGTTCCTTTTGGTTCTCTGTCTGCTTCTCTGCTCTTTGACACCAACCTCCCTGTCCTCCAAGAGAGGGGACCTTTCCAGAATCACAGCCTCAGTGCCCCGGTCACCTTTCTCTCCTAGGCTCATCTCATACAGGCCCGTGTGCTGAGCCAACACATCGGTTCCCCCAAACATCTTCCCAGCTGCTCCCCTGAGTGCTAGCCCTGCATCTGCAGATGCCTTCACCTTGCTGGACCCCTCTGGTTGGCACACCCATCTCAGGGCCCCCCCTCAAACGACCCTCGTCTTCACCCCTCAAATCTTCTCTTCTGTCTGTATCTTTATTTTTATTTTATTTGTTTTTTTTTTTTTAAGATTTTATTTATTTACTTGACAGACAGAGAACATAAGGAGGCAGAGAGAGAGAGAGAGGAGGAAGCAGGCTCCCTGCTGAGCAGAGAGCTGGATGCGGGGCTTGATCCCAGGACCCTGAGGATCATGACCTGAGCCAAAGGCAGAGTCTTTAACCCACTGAGCCACCCAGGTGCTCCCTGTCTGTATCTTTAGTCCCATGAGTGGGCACCACTACTTCTCAAAGTCAGTTACCTCATTCAATGACATCCCAAATGTTAGTCATTTCTCTAGGCGGCGGTCTGAAAGTGTGTGTGCTCGTTGGAGGGAGAGAGGAAGATGGTGTCCCGCCCTCAAGAAGCTCACAGTCTAGCGGGGGCAGCGGACATGCGAGCCTGCAAGGGACACAATGGCAGGACCTGGGTGGTAGGGCAGAGCATGGCTCGGGGAAGGGAGGCTAGGAGAGCAAACAGTCACTCTGTCCCGGCAAGGCCTCTCTGAGGACCAGGCAGTGCTGCCCGGGCACTGGGGGCTCCCCAGCTGTTGGAAGCCCACACTTGCAGCCTTGGCCCAGGCTGTGTGGATTTGAAGTGCCCCCCTCCCACGCAGAGGCTTGTGTGTTGGGGGAGAGCAGGGCCATGAGTGGGCTCGCTGAAAATCAGCCGGCTTCACTTCTGAATGTTTTCCTTCTTGATATACATTGCCTGCTCCAGGGTAGTTTTTTTGTTTTATTTGTTTTTGTTTTGTTTTTAACTAGAGTGCTTCTCCGAGTTGGGGGAAGGGCGGGAGCTCCTTGGGGTCAACTTTACCCCTTCTTGTAATCTAAGGGCACTTTTGAAACTGATGTCTCTGGGAGTGTAACTTTCCCACGTTTCTCCGTATATTAAATCCAGAAAGATGAGTCTGTTTCCTTAAAAAAAAAAAAAAGTCATCTTCTTTGCTAAGAGAAGCCTCCAGAGGCCTTGAAGGCCAAGCGTCCCCTCTGACAGACAAGGACACTTTGGTCCACTGACATGCATTCTTTACTTGCATGTGGCCAGAGACTGGACCAAAGCTGGGGCTCAGGAGGAGGCTCCCTCCGTTCCCCATCTCGATCGCCTTTTAGGGATGGGCAGGTTACTATATGCCATATGCATATGCCGGGCGCCCGGCCTGACCCCTGGCTGAGGGTGGGACAGCCCCCAAGGTGGGGGCCCTCCACCTGGTCCAGCTAGATGGGGAGCTGGGAGAGCCCAGGGTGGCTTGTGCTAAGGTCTGAGAGAAAATCAGCGCGGGTGATGTGTGCCCAGAGAAGGGAGTCGCTTCTCCTCCCATGGGGGAAGCTTCCAGACTGTTAAGAGGCCCCATTTATTGAACTTTTACCATGAAGCCGGCATAGGCCAAGCAAGGGACATGGATCCTCATGCCATTCCTGTGAAATATGCGCTGCTTTTGCTTTACAGAAGAGGAAACTGAGGCACAGAGTGGAGCCTCAGAGTTAGCTGCAGAACTGAGGCTCAAATCCCAAACCTGTCCCGCCTCCAGAGGACACTTTGCCCTCTGGGAGAGCACTACGCCTCCCGTCTTGATTTCCACAGAAAGTTCTCACTCAGCCTCAAGGTCACCCCTCCCTTCCTGCCTTTGCGTGGTTTCTGCCCAGGTGGCTGGCCCCGTCTTTCTTTTTCCCTTTGCCACCGCTGCCTGCCACCATCAAAGCCCAGGGAGACTTTCTCTGAGGCCTTTCTTTCCCGGGTAGCGGTGCAGGCTCCTTGATTTCTTGGTGGCGGTTCATCCTGGTGGCTTCTCCTTTCTCGAAGGCTGCCTATGACTTAGGCCACATGACTCTAGTGGGAGGCAGCATCAAGCCTTGTGTGGGCGGGCCACGTGGCAGTTGACCCGATATGCTCACCTCCTTTGTCCAAAGGGGAGCTCCCGTCTCCCACCTCCCTTTCTGGGTCACCTTCTGGGCCACATTCCTACCAGGTGATCCCATCCTCCTCTCCCCGAGGGACTGGGCTGCTGGGGCCCATATGCGATCCCCGGGGGGAGGAGTCTGTCGGTGGGGGGCTGCTGGGGCTCCTGCCTCTCCCTGGAGAATCTGAGAAGTAGAGAGTCATGGACTCATTACCCCAGGCCACCCCACACGGCTGCCCACGTGGGAATCAGCAGGCGGGGAGGAAACCCAACTCCTCTGCCTGGAGGGGCTTTGCCTCAGAGCAGACCTGTGAGCCTAGGGTGAGACACATAGAGATGCCGAGGCTTCCAGTTTCTGTTCTCTGTTCTGTGATAGTCTCTTTTCTGCTTAAAAGGAAGCCCTCTTTTCTAAGTGCTAGTCTGGCTGGTTTTCGGGTTTCGCGTTTTATCATCATTCTAGGCCCTGCTGGAGGCCCCGGTGCCCAGCCTTATGGCTTGCCCCGGCTCACTGCATCCTCTGTGTGCCCTGGGCTCGGGGTGGGGGGTACTACCCGTTCGGGATCCTAAGGCCTTTGTAGGGCCTCAGTGAGGCTTTGGGCTGGCGGATGCCAGGGCCTCCCCTAGGGAGCTCCCTTGCCTACAGAGACCTAGTCTCATCAGGGAAGCTGATGGTTACTTGGCCTGACCGCTACTTGTTGCCAAGAGCAGGCAATGGGGTCTCTCATGGGGGCCTTCTTATTTGCCCTTCATTCTAGAAAGATGAGGCACATGGGCAAGGCTCCTGTCGTGGGGGCTGTCACAAGGTCTGACGTTTGGACAGCTGGACGGATGCTCTCCCAGAGTTTGTGTTGCTGAGCAGGAAGAGGCCTGGCTTGGGCACATGGCCAGGCACAGAGCTTGCTGTGGGGACAGGAGGCTGGGCCGAGAGAAGCCTGGTTTGTGTCATTTGGAAATGAAGATGGGGATGGCTTCTAGAAGCAGGGGCTTTGGAGTTACCGGAAGACCAACTCTTGAGGCTCTGTCCCCCACCCCAAGTCAAGGACAACTGGTTGCTGGGTGCAGGGGAGTGGGTGGGGAAAAGCCCCGGGAATCCAAGCTGGGGGAGAGGCAGACATGAGAGACTGAGCTGGCAGAGGCAGGGGCCCCACCAGGCCCTGGGTTGTCAGGAAATTAGGCTGAGGAGGAGGGTAGGAGGTTGACCCTGGTAAGATGATCAAGGCATCCAGAACAGTGAATGGGGAAAAAGTTCTGAGTGGAAGACAGCCTTGGGAAGGATTGGAAACCAACACTCTCCCAGGGAGGAAGACAGAACCCTACAGCTTCTTGGAGGCTCTGATGGAGCACATCAGAGGGAAATCCTAAGGGGGAATTGGAAAGTTGGAGACCGAGAGAGAGAGAGAGAGAGAGAGAGAGAGAGAGAAGCATGGGGCAGCTCTATGAAACTTCTAGTTCTATTTTCAGGATACTTAAGCCTGACTAATGTCTTCATTTGGTGAATCTGCATAAAAAGAAAAAAAACCCAGCAAACGCATTTATAACTCTTAAGGTCTATGACTCCTGCTCGGATAGGCATCCTTGGACATTGGACAGAAACCCTCATTCATGTCAGAATTGTGTGTAAGAGTTTACTTCCTAAACCCTTTTTTTCAGAGCTCAGGATAAATTCCTTGTAAGCTTCTGCATACAGTGCCTTGTCCCCATTCCAACAGTGTTTGGTAGTAAGGATGCTTCAGTGAGCTGGTTCCAATAAACCCCGTGCCACCCAAGCTTCGTGTGTTGTCCTATCCTTGGTGCAAAAGCCCAATTGCTGATTTGTTTTGTATTCTGGGAAAAGCAAGAGAGAGTCAAGTGCTATTCAAATATCTTTCCCTATTAAATCTAAATTCTCTATTTCTTTACTGAAAATATTCTGATCAGTCAAAGCCTTAAGACTTCAGAGCACACCTTCGCGTAGCTCATAGCAAATGGCAAAGACACTTATGGAAGGAATGGTCATTCCTAAAACCTCTGTCCAGCATGGCCACTTCTGCCTGTTACCTGCTAATTCAAAGGTGGGGGTGTTGCTTCCTGCCTTGGGTCAGCCCCTCTGAGATGGATCCATTTTTTGTAGACCCTCCTGCTCCTGCTTCTTCACAATCAGACTGCGAACTCCTCGGGGGCAGGGACTTTTGTTGAACCCACAGTCCATCCTTACACATGGCCCTTAAGAGTACCTGGTAAGTATTGGTGGAATGAAAATGCTTTGCAAATTCCACAAGTTTTGGGTTTGAAGCTCTGGCTTCTTGCTTCAGAGCACACACATTTTAAATCAAAGTTTGGTTATGAAGGGCAACATTAGGCCTTGACCTTGACATATGGTGTTGACATATTCTGCCCCCAGAATGTGTAGAGGAAGGGAGGGCTGCTGAGGTCCCTATAGGGCAGTCTTCTCAGTCTGGGTATTGGGTTGCAGGGGAACCTGGAGACCATTGAGACCCCAAACCCTCTAATTTACATGCGGGAAAAAGGGACCTACGGTTTCTGTGATTTTCATGGGTTTTGTTTGTTTTCTTCAGTTGCAAAAATGTAACTCCTGGCATAACCTGGAGTATTTGCTCCCTAATCTCTGTGTATTATGCAAAGGAAGATACAGGCTGGAGAGCTCCTTCCTTCTCAAACTCTACCATGTACACTCTTGGTTTCATCCCTTTCCTTCATTCAGAGGGTGACAAGAGACACAGGAACTTTGCCCCAGCAGGGGTCGAGCCCATCTGGATACAAAAACAATCCTGAGAGACATGTATGGTGGAGTGTTTGGAGGAAGGCAGCCTGAGTTCTTTTCTAGAAAGGCCTGTGCCAGTACCTGACTCAGGAGGACCAAGAATCTGAAGGCTGGACCTCCTCCCCTAGGCTCAGCATGGGAGGCATTGAGCTGCACTCTGATTATCTGCTCGCAGCTGGTAGCAGCTTCTGCTATTTGTTTGGGGTCTCATCATTTGCTTTGAAGCACTTCTGTAGAACCCTCCCTCCAAGGGAGCAAGAGGAAGGCTCTAGCTATTGAGTGTTTTATGATGAGATGCTGGAGTTGTCTCCAGCATCAGCCCACTGAGGCCCATGCTTGATGAACAGGACCAACACATCATCAAAGTCAGTTCATCAGAAAAGACACAAAGGAACCCACCCCCAAGATACTTTGCCCTTGAAAGAGCAGCTCATGAACAGAGGAGTAGGGCTTGGCCTGCATTCCTGGGGTGAGGGGGTGGGGGGCACTCACCCAAGGGTACCTTCTTCCAGGTCACTTCATTCTGCTTCTACCTTCCCCTGTCCCATTCCTGTCCCACTTCTTGCCCAATGGCAATTGCTAAATGGCACTTCAGTCAATGACCTGGGTCCCAGGGTGCCTGGCGCTGGAGGCCATCCCAGAGTTGGGTAGCTAGGGAGCCAGTGGAGACCTTTAGGGGCCTCCACTTTCCAGGGAGGAACCATGATGTTGGCATTAGGCCAAATCATGCCAGTGGATTGGATCTGGGGAATGTGGCTGAGTGTTTGTTCACGGGCTTCTAAACATTTAAGGATTGCACAGTGTCTCATTCCCATCGCCCTTAAGGCAAAGGGGAGCACTACTCGACCACGAGATGAAAACACTGCAACAAATAGAGAGCCTACTCTGCCTCCCTCCCCTCCGTCTGCCAGGAGATCTCTGTATGGCAGGCAGGTGAAAATATTTATGCATTTGACTTTACAATTATGACTCTTTCTCCAGGCACAGACACATTCCCACATTCAAGTCCTCATACTTTTCAAAATGAAAAACATGGTACCGTGTTCACCGCACATGCTCAGCAAACAAGTGTTTGCTAAACTAAGCCCCACTGAAGTTTTTAACTGCAGGTGGTAAAAGGTATTAAAAGCACCAACCCTGCTCCTTAGAAACTCCTGAGTTTCTCTAGTGGTGTGATGAGCAATTTGAGTTCCCCAAGAGGCACTTCGGGAAGTCTCACAAGTAGACATGGTCCTTAGTCAATGTTTGTGGAGGACAGCGTGAGGAATGAAAGATTTTCTAGAATGTCTGGGGACTTATTTCAACTTGAAATATATAAGAATGTTACCATTTAAAGATGTAAGAGAAATTATAAGACAGACCCCATCTGATGGCTAAAATTCTCATTGTGCCCCACGTTGCATACACATACCTGGGTTTTGAAAGAAGATTGAGAAGAAAGGAATGTCAAAAGCAAGGACTCAAAGCATTCTAGAAGATACCATTGGTCCAGGCTCTCACCCTGGCAGGTAATGTCATGTTGCCCAATGCTGAATATTTTTGGGGGGTGATGAAGCCTGCATGGGGTGGGGATGTGTGCCAAGGAAAATAAGAGCCATGCGCAGGATCAATGTCTTTCTTTTTGAGTTCCTAGCATCTCATAAAATCAGAGGAAAGGGGAGGGGAAGAAAGAGAAGGGGAAGATATTCATCCAACAGCAAGGAGCCGGGAACAGAACATGCAGCCGCATAGGCAGGATTCTGGGTCATTGTTGGTGGGGGAAAGAAACTTGAAGGGTGAATGAAGGTGCAATAGTGTGGGTGACAAGCCACCCTCCTCTGGACTCTCGGGGTCAGGGAGGACTTTGGTTAGGGAAGGGCTTTTCTGGGTGCAGAGAAAGGGTTGGGATCTGAAAGATGGGGGGTCCTCTGCCTGGCGGGAGGCTGGGGGTCCTGGGGAATGGAGTGGTGCCTTCCCTCCCTCCTCCTTGCACCCACCTCTCCCTGCCCATTCCCCTCCCACCAGAGCTGTGGGCACACCGCTAAGTCATAGACATCAGGAGGAGAGGCCGGTGGAGAGAGGTTCAGGGAAGACAGCCATGGAGAGGGATGCGGGCCGCGGGCTCCCACGCCCAGTCTGGCCTTCTGGAGACTTTGCTGGTTGTCCAGCTCCCTCCACAGCAGAGCAGCCAGATGCCTGCCAGCCCACTCCTCCAGGGGATGTAGAAGGGGGAGAAGGGCCTCTCCTATCAAGTGAGAATCTCTATTTCTTAAAAGAAGTCAAGGTGATGTGCTTCATTTCCTTGAGCATCCCAGTTGAATCCCCCTCATTTTGGAGTAACACAGAGCCGGGCCAGTCCCAGTTTGGGAACATGTCAGGACAGAGAAGCACAGCACCTCTGTCTCCTCCTGGAACAGCTGTTTCGGGCCCGCAGGTTCTCTTTCTAGAACTCAGAACCAGCTGTGAGCCCTTGCAGAAAGCCCGGGTTGGAAAGGGCCATGCCCTGGTTGCTTTAGGGGACCTCCGGGCTTAGCTGTGAGTGGGCACGTGGTCCACAGAATCTGTTTCCTTCGGGGTATTGTAGGTTCTGGTCTGTGTAAGATGGAAGGAAGGAAGTGAGCTGGGGGCTTGACGGGAGAATGGAGAGGCACAGCTGGCTAGATTTGGGGAAGATGAGATGAGGCTATCAAAATCGGAGGGATGTGTACAACCCTGGGCTGTGTGGGGCTGGGCCCCGGGGAGCCCCTGGAGAGCTTGTCCTAAGCAGCTCTGGCAGGTGACAGCGTGGATGTGTTTTGGGGGCTATGTCAGGGTCGACTGTTAGGGAGGAGTGAGCAGGAGGGACCAGGAGTAGAGGCCCCTGCCTGTCCCCTTTCTCATCTACATGTTGTCATGCCTGCATTTCTCAGACTCTCTTTCTAAACCATTGCCGGTCCCCTTTCCCTCCCTCATCAGTCCATTTAAATATGGCTTGAATGGTGGTTGTCATGTTCACGGTGCCAAGTCCGCAACCCAGACTGGCCAGGGCATCCGTTCTCTGATAGATGTGACACCTTCGCCTGCCCGATGAATTTCAGCTTGAAGTTTTCAAGTCCTTTCATGGGCAAGTCTGAGAATCAGTACCACTGACCCACGCCACTGTTGAATGCACTTACATCAGTATGATTTACTACATTTAGCTCTCCAAGGATCCCTGATTCTTTTTGTTTTTTCCCTTTTATAATTTTGAGAATGTCTTTGCGTTCAGCGAATCACTTTACTTTGAAGATGAGTAAATTATCCACTATTTGGTATCTTTCGTTACAGACTTGGGAGGGGAACTTTGTCAATATACTATCCAACTCTTTCATAAGCATCTAGGAATGCAGTCGTTGTTGTGGAAACACATTTATCTTATGTTACTTTCTTCTCAACTATCAGTTCCCAGCATTGTCGGGCCTGTGTATTTAGAGAACGCATGTTGTGAGATGAGCTAGAACACGATCATCTTCATTCTCTCCCTTTCTCTGTGACTTCTGGCAAGCCATTTAATTGTCCTAAGCCTTAACTTTTTATTTGAAAAATGGGATGGCAACCCAGCTCTTCTACCTTGATATGTAGATTTGGGCTGGAGAATTCTGCACACGTAGGAGAGGAGCAACGAAGCTTTTGTGCCTGAGATGCCTGGCATTTTTACTCCATAATAGTCATCAAGGGCAAGAACAGGGACTCTTTACTACTGATAGATTTTGGCATGTGGCCCCGGCTTATGAAGAAACACACTCACTCATCCTTTCCTATGATGTGCATTTTCGGACCTTGCATTTTTGGCTCCTGCCACGGTCTTGCCATCAGCTGCCTGTGCTTTTGCCTTTAGCATCAAGACCAGAATAATTCACCATGAACTCCAAAAATGTTCATGGTTTGGGCCATGCCTGCTCCTCTGGCCTCATTCCCTGCTGCATTCCCTGCCCACTGTGGGTGTCTTCAATCTGCCATGTTTTCTTGGGCACTGCTCCTGTAGTTCCTTCTACCAAGAACACTGCTGGCCTCCCTCCCCGCTCCTGCCCATTTCAGCTAGGTAATTCTTACTCATCTTTCAGATTTCAGCTCCATCATTCCTAGACAAGTCCTGTACCTAGATTAGATTAGGGCTTTAAGCTCTCCCAGTGCCACAAGCTGCTCCTTTCAAAACACCTGTCACAGAGAAGCGGGATAGAATTACTTATACTCTCCCTCAGGCAGGGGGTGTCCTTCTGCTCACTGTTAAGAGTCTTAATATCCAGCATATCACAGGTACACAATAAGTATTTGTTGAATGAATGAATGAGCAGGTCTAGTATTTGAGACTTGGCTTTGTGCCTATAGGAGAGGAAGCATCAGAACTTGGTGTTGTCCTGATTCCCAGTGAACACGCTCTGGAGCAAAGCTCCAGAGACAGAAGCAGCTGTGGTTCCTGCCCCTTGAACAAAGAGCCTGTTAGCTCAATGGCTGGGGAAGAGGCTGAGCCTTTTTCTTTTCTAGGGTAGGCCCCCAGCAGAGCCCTAGAGTGGTCAGTTTGCCTTCTGGCCCTGGGGCTCCTTTAGGTCCTCACCCCCTCAGGTGCCCTGGGCCTTCAGATCTTCCTTCATATTCTGGTAGGTTCCTATACCTGCTTCTCTGTTCTGTTCTGTCTCCAGTAACCTTTCCCAGCCCTGGCTGCAGGGCCTCGAGGGCCTGCCCCTCTCTGAGCTCCTCTTTGGGGTGTCTGTGTCCTTCCTTGGACTGTGAATTCTGTCCTGCCCTGGGCCTTGGCTTCAACTGTTGCCTTCAACTGCCACCAGAATGTTCTATCCTTAAAGTTCTCAGGGGTTGGTGCTGAGGCTTAGCAGCCAGGGGGAGGATAAGACTTGGAGCCCAAGGTCCAGGCTTTTACCTTCTGAGTTGGCTCAGCCCTCAGTATGGAGTAACCACACAGCAATGAATGGTGATTGGATTTTCTAACCAGATTCTTACCAGCTTTTCAAGACAGTCATGGCTGCCTGCTGGACCCCTCTGGCCCAGGTTCACAACCTCACGGGACTCTCCCTCCTGTAGCTGAGAAGAAACCTCTTGTGGGTACATTGGCAGAAATTGGGAGCCAAAGCCCTTCTTGCCACCTCACTTGGCCTGGCCCCCAGGGCAGGTCTGACCCCAGGCTGCAGGTGCCCCAGAGCATCTCTCTCTCCAAGCCTGTAACCACCTCGGCTTCTCTACCTCACCAAGACGAGGGTCCAGCCTTAAGAGGGAGGGCAGACCATGTTCATGGCTCAAAGAGACACTGCCAAGGTGGCACTTGGAGTGGCTTTCCCTTTGTCACCAATGTGTTTGTCTTTGAGAAATATGAACTTGTATCCCCTATCCCCTCAAATTACTCAGGCTCAGCCAACTCTCTTCTGGGCTTCTGTCTCAATTGGGAAAGTTGGGGCTTCCTCTCTTTATTTGATTATGACTTCGATCAGACCCTGATGGTTTGTACCTGGAAACTACAGGCCCATCCAGTGGCCCCAGGTCTTACTCTGGCCACTCTTTGTGCTTCTGGGATGGGGTATCATTTTTTCCTCTCTCATTCATTCATTCATCCATTCATTCATTTAGTATCTGTTGGACACCTATATGCCAGGCACTGGCTAGGTACTGGGGCTACCAAAAGTGTCAGGCATACAGAAACGGATGTTCACCCTTAGAGAGCATCCAATCTAATGGGCCACCTGTGTGAAGGGGGCACCTGGCTGCAGGGAGGTACATGAGCTCATGGTGTAAGCTGAGGCTGGGGACAAAAGCCAAGATGCCATGAGAACTTGCAGACTGGATTTAGAATTTGAGTTTTTGTCCTAGAAGCCTTTGGGGAGCCATGCAAAGATTTTAAGCAGAGGAGAGACCTGATCACGTCACATTTGGAGTTTTTTGAAAAAGACATGCAGTTTTGTGGAACACCCTTTAGAGTGTGTTAGGGATAGGGCGGGGAAGCCCCTTGGGCAATGCTGGTAGCCAGGGTTGGGGGGGCTTGGGGAGGAGCAGTGGAAAGCATAACCCAAGTGGAGGGGGACGGCAGACCATGGGGGTCGATTGGGGGTTTGGGGAGCCCAAATGCAGACACCAGAGGAGGGACACAACTGTAAGACAGGTTTGGGGCATATTGAGTTGAGGTGCCTTTGAAGGGAGGGGATATTTGGGCAGTGAGCTCCTGGGAGAGATGTGGCCTGTAGATAGGCATTGGTGAATTATCTGCTTTATGCGGCTATTCCATAGGAATGGGAGAGCTCGCTGGGGAGAAAGACTTCAAAAGTGAGGGCACCTTGGGGGCAGAGAGGAGAATCTCTCAAAGGAGGCTGAGGAGAAACAGCCAGAGGAGGAGGGACGCTGCACTGGGGAGTCGTGGCATCACTAAGGCCTTGAGAGAGTATCTCTGTCTTCTCTCCACAACCATTTGCCTTTATGACAAACACATCTCCTTTCTCCTGAATGTGGATGTAGGGAGCAGAGTGGGAAACCAGTGCTAATGCTGTCTGGGAGGGGTATGCACACGCTCAAAGTCTGGGCAGGAGGGCCAAGGAAGGCTCTGGCAAACTCCGTTAGATTTGCAGGTGGCAGGGAGAGGTATATCTGAGATTCGAGGACAGGCATGGAGAAGCTTGTGGAAATTCAAGGCTGGGTGGGAGCATGGGTCCATGGTCTGTGAGTTCAGGGACATTATAAGGAGACTGGGGGACAGGAGATGGAAGAGTCTCTTTGGAGGTTGTGGGGATTAAGAAACCTAACTTGGGGGAGATGGTCTGAGGGGAGAGCAAGGCCATCTTTCATGGCCTATTGGGTCTTGAGATAGGGAGAAGTGCTTTCTTTTCCTGGCATGGGCATGTTTCTTAGAAAAGCAAGAAGCAGGAGGAGTTTGTCACTGTTAAAGGTAAGGTAAGAGAACTGTCAGAGGGGAGGACAGGATACC
>RCUC01068801.1:0-27307 GCA_003697995.1 Taxidea taxus jeffersonii
TGCTGGGATCATGACCTGAGTCGAAAGCAGAGGCTTTAACCCACTGAGCCACCCAGGCATCCCGAGCACATATGACTTTTTAAAAGCCTTTTTTCTCTCCCACTTGAGGTGGTGTAAATAGCTTTAGTTCCACTTGACAAGGTAATCCAGGCACATGTTTGCTTTCAGAATTATATAGAAGATATGTGAAAAATGATATCAAAGATGATAGTTAGAAAAGATGTCCTTATGGTACAAGGGTGCTAGTATATCTCATTCTCACTGATTCAATATGTATTTATCGTCCTCCACTAAGGATAAAAAACACATGTAATTTGGCCTTTTTCTTCAAAGAATCTGTTCACGATGATGTAGTAACAAGGAATAATTGTTGGGTAGGAAAAATGACTAAAGTATTTAAAAGGTAAATCAAAGAACTTTAGAGATTTAGCAGAAGTAGCAATTTTTAAAAAAAGATTTCCTTATTTATTTTAGAGAGAAAGTGAGGGGGAGAGGAGAGAGGTGAAGCAGATTCCCCACTGATGGTGGAACCCAGTGGGGCACTTGACCCCAGGAATTTGGGATCATGACCTGAGCCGAAACTAAGAGTCAGATGCTCAACTGACTGGGCCACCCAGGACCCTCAGAGGTAGCACTTTTTATTCATTGTGGGAGGCTTCTTGGAGGGGGGATCAATTGAAAAGAGAGTTTATTGTTGTCTCATTTCATCAGGTGTTAACATCCTTCAGAGTGATACTTAGTTGTTCTGAAATTATTTACTTTGTGCCATGTTAGCCTTATACCAAATAGTACCTCAGAGATGAATGTATTGTGATACTCATTTAACAAACACTTACTGAGCATCTACCTGGAGATACGAAGATAGACATATTTACTGTTGTGTCTATGAAGACGCATATATTTCTTGGGGACAGCAGTCAAAAAGCAAATAGATAAGAAAATATCCAGTAATGTTAGGGTAAGTGCTATGGTGAAAGTTAGATAGAGGAGCATCCAAAGGCCTTCTGTCTTTGCCTCCTCCCATCCCACTCTGGGCACATGGAGGGTTGGTTGTAGTCTATCTCAACAGTTTGGAATGAGTTTTCAACACTTAGAAAATGAGTATATTTGATTTGTTGTTGTCATGTTTTCCAAACAAAGGATTATTGTCCTTCATTTCATGTTAAAATAGTGATGGTAACGAGTGCCCTCTGGTATTTCCATGATGCCTAATTCCCTAGCTCTATGTGTCTCCATTCTCTGAATGTGACCTTGCATATTTAACCCAGGACCTCACCACAGTAGTTTGTCTCAAGATCACACACATTGCAAAAGTTCATTTTCCTTGGGTTTTTAGAAAACACTTTCTGGTGCAGTGGTCCACTGTATGCCTTTTCCCCTAATGGACTATAATGATTGGGACATTCAATAAGGGCTTCTAACAGAATAAGTTATTTTTCCTAAGTTTATTGATTCAGTAAGTAAGAACATCACTGGATATTTTAGAAGACAAGCTTCCGGTTTTCTCTCTTTCGAGAGGGTGGATTAATTGGATGGATATTACTGCTCCCCTTGCTCCCTACGCTGCCTGTCCTGTTTCTTCTTCAGACCTCAGATCAGATGCTGTGGATGAGAGCCTGTAGAATGGGAAGGGTGTGAAGTGGGTGTCTCAGACCCTGGCTTACCTCTGGGAAGGACTGCTGTGGGAAGTGTGCCTCTCTCAGAAGCCACGGCTCCACTTAGAGGGCCTCCCCAGGTAGCTGCCCGCTTCCCCCGCTCTTTCATGCTCTACTTTACTCACGCCTCACTGTCTCTTAACTCTTCAAATTACACAGTCTGAATGTGCTATCTGGTTCCCAACAGGGCCCTGACTGTTACAGAGAAAAACTAGATTCGTATGAGTTGAGCTACTAATTTGTACTGGAAATAAGAGCTTTCTTTTATTTTGGCCCCTGCAAGTCAGTTTCTACTTAATACTCTTCCTTTATATTTGCCCCTAGGAAACAGAGTTAAATGAAAATTTCATTTCAATTAAAGAAGTATTGTCTTAGAATATGAGGTCATGACCAATTTTTAGTCTGCTTGTTGGGATGGCCTCAAACTCTATGAAACACACCTTTGAGTAAGCTACAATTTTTTAAAAAATGGAGTAATATATTCACATGTTTTATTAGTTAGCAGTCAATTTAGCTGGGAGAAGCAAAGATTCAACATAACAGTGATTTACCAAGATAGAAATGCATTTCTCACTCACATAAAACAGAATACTGACAGTCCAGGATAAATATGACAGCTTTATTCTACAATACCCATGGGGACACAAACTCTACACCATTTCTCCAGCCAGGAGGAAGAATAAGAGGCAAAGAAGAAGGTACAGTCGTGATGCATGCCAGCTGTTTTTGTTTTTTAAAGATTTTATTTATTTATTTATTTATTTATTTATTTATTTATTTGAGTTGGGGGAATGAGTGGGAGGAGGGATAGAGGGAGAGAGAGAATCTCAAGCAGACTCAAGATGCAGGACCCTGAGATCAAGACCTAAGCCCAAATCAAGTGCTGGACACTTAAACAGGTGAGACACCCAGGTGCCCTGCATGCCAGATATTTTTAACAAAGATGCTCAGAAGTTGCCTATGATACTTTTGCTTTAACCTCATCCAGTGCAAAGTCTCATGGTTGCAGTTGCCAATAAGGCTGGGAAATATAGTCTTCATCTGGAGCAGCTACTTGCCCAGCTCCTACTATAGAATGGGGTTAATGGATGGTTTCTATAAAGAGCCAGACAGAAACTATTTCAGGCTCTATGGACCACATATAGTATCTGTTTCTCCTCCTCCTTCTTTTTCTCCTTTTTTTCTTCCCTTTCCTCTCTTCCTTCTTTCTTATCCACCTCCTCCTCCTTTCCTTTCTTCTTCCAACTCCTTAGAAATATAAAAACTATTCTTAGCCCACGGACCACTGCAAAACAGGCTTTAGTCCAGATTTGGCTCATGGAGTGCAATTTTCCATCCTCTGGTATTGAGAAGGGGAGACTGGGAATATGTAGCAATCTCTGCATTTGTGGCCTATTAGTCAGGATAAGATCTACACTCTAACAGGTGGCTCCAAAATTTCATCAGTTTAACACAATAAGTTCATTTCTCTGTCACATCACAGTCCAATGTGCACTCATGGAGAACATGTATGAGGAGGGCCTTCTGTGCCCTGTGTAGTCACTCTTGGACTTTGGCTCCTCCCTATGAGTCATGAGCACCCTCTCTGTGCAGCTGCTGCAAGGGGAGAAAGACAGGGTGGAGAAGGAACACCTACCCTGAACTGCTGACACATATCGTATTTCATTCGCAAGAACTGTCCCTCCATATGTAAAGGTCCTAGATGCAAGATAATTCTCAGGAAAGAGTTAGATTCGGTGCCCTGGAAGAGGAGAACATTTACTAACACATACATGCATACAGGTCCAATAATAGAGAAGAACTACTAATGAAATGCAGCCATCTCCAAATTCACTTTTGCCTTACTTCTCAGAGGCAACTTTTAAAAATTCTTTCTTTCCTCCCATCACCACTTTCATAGTTTTAAATGATATGGTTGACCTTGGGTATGTTGCTTAATGATATCGTTCCTTAATTTCCTCATCTGTATAATAAGGAGGGTATTACTGCCCATTTTATATATACCTACATTTTGAAGATGTAAGTCAATTCATATAACGAATTTAGGCTAGTAAAGTCTGACCCATTGGCAGCGCTATTTTAAGAGGGGCAGCCTACGCAGTGATGAAATGCACAGCCTCTGAAGCCAATCTAGGTGGATTCGAGTCCAGCCTTCTCCATTTCTCCAGATAGATTTTTCCACGTAGGTTCTTTAACATCTCTGTCCCAATTTCTTCATTTTTTCTTTTACAATTGTTGTGAGATTTAAATGCATAAATATATAAAAGTGCTTGAAATAGGGCCTGAAACACAGTCAGTAGTCAATAATGGTTAAGGATATTGCTGTGTATATTTTTATTAAATTAATTTTAGAAAATATATATCGACTCCCCAACAAGAAAAATAAGGAGTGATCACATTTATTTACCCTATCCTCTTCTTCCCTTTTTTCATCCCAATATTAGCTTATGATACTTCTTGTTCTTCTTTTGGTTGCCCTTGACATTTCACACAATGCGTCTCAGCTGCTTTTTCTGTTCCATCACCTTTTACCATTTTTCTGCTGACTGCCTTCTTTATAATATGAGTACCTTTTCCTCTACTTTCCTGTCTTTCATGCTCCATTCCCCATCAGCATATACTCTTAGGATGGCTCAGGCTGTACATGTGTACCTGTCATCTGCAATCAGTGAGTCTTTCTTGTCTCGTTGATGGACTGACAATAAAAGGTAATTTTAGGTAAATAAAATAAGTAAGAAGTACCTAATATAGATAACCAATATAGGTAAAAATAGGTAAAAGGTACCTAAAAATAGGTAAAAGGTAATAAAAGGTAAAAAGGTGACACTATTTATGTCATTATAATCTTACAAATAATGTTTTATTTTAGTCCAAGTGGCACTGTGCAGGCACTACATATTTCCCTGTGTGTGACCACTGCCCTGGTTCCTGTGTCACTCTAAAGAGATTGTTTCCAGTATCAAGGTCAAATCAAGTTTTTCCTTACATACACCCCCCCTTTTTTTCCTTAAAAATGAAAGCTCAGTTTTTTAGTGGGACTATGGCTTTTTTTCTGTATTTTTGGCTTTTTCAGGATTTCTGTGCCTCACCCCACTCCAGGCATTCCCTTTATAATATTTATTCCTCTTCTCCTCACTGCCTTTTTTTTCTTAAATTACATCATTCATTCTCTTTAGCCATATCCACCTCTCATCCCCTGATTCCTTACCTATTGGAAAATGTCATCATCTGGTTCTCACTCTGGAATAAAGTTTGGTTGGAGATAAAATTCCAAGGTACACATTATTTTTCCTCCAAGCTCTTAAAGTGTTATTCTATTAACCTAGCATCAGTGTGGCTAACGAGAAGTCTGATCCAGTTGCATTTATCATTATTTGGTAGCTGATTTCATTATTTTTTCCTCCTGAAGCTTTTAGTGCTCTGAAATTTGATCATCATGAGTCTAGGTCTTGGAATTTTTTATTTATTGAGCAATGGGCTTTTGTAGTCTGGAAATTCAACTCCTCTGTCACTAGGAGAAATTCTTTTCTGTCTTCTTCCCTTCACTTTCTTCATTTGTTTTTCTAGTGCTCTTAATTGAATATTGGACCTACTGGACTGGTCTCATTCATATTTTTCATTATAACAGAGGATTTCCTTTCCTCTTTATTTTGTAGGCTTTCTCTTCAAATTTTTATTTTTGCAATTCCGTATTTAATTTTTAAGACTTTCTGCTTATTTTCTTATTTTAAAAATTTACATATAAACTTTGTCCTGTTGTATGGAGGTAATAACTCAATATCTTTAGCTTTCTAATTTAGCATATTCACTCCTTAATTTCTATTGTGTTCTCTGAATTTACTCTATTTCCTCTGGGGTCAGTTTTTTAATTTATATGTTTGGTCTCTTTCTTACATGATGATCATTTTTCTTGTATAGCTAATGGTCTGTTTGTGTTTTATTGGGTAAACAGTGTACTTTTTCTTTGCTATTGCATATTTAGGATTTAAATTTTTTTTTCTTTCTTTTGAGTAGAGATTCAGTGTAGAGAAAGGACTAGCTTAATGATTAGGAATCTTTATTTTTGGTTAGTGGACAAGAAATGGTCAAGTTGAGAGTCTACCAAATGCCAGAATAAGAAGGGCTTTTATTTTTTTCTGGAAGTAGAGATACATACATTAGAACGCTTGGGTCTTCCTGGTTTATTCAGATTCCTTAAACAAGAGCTGTTACACTTTTGACCTGAGTGGAAATTTCAGATACTTACATTCTGTGGACACAGTTGGAGGAGTTTGGGTGGTGATGCTGGTACAGCAGACCTAAATTAAACACCCGATCTCAACCTTGTGTCTCATTCCTGCTCACACCATACCTGTCATACCTGTCTCAGACCCCTTGGAATTTGTCAGAGAGACTTGCCCACACTTCTTCTGCAGCCCCTTGCCCATAGATTCTAGGACATAGTATTCTCCATACATTTTGTGTGTCAGTCCTCTCCCCTCCACTTTCTACCATCCAGAAATGTGTTGAAATCATCACTCATTGACAAACCTCACTTCAGTTATGTCTACTATTAGGTTCATTATTTTTATCAGTTTTAATTTTCATCTCATTGGGCTATTAGGAAAGATAAGAGGCAAATCTTGCTGACTAATTTGTTTTCCAGAATCAAAAGTCCAAATGTTTTCTCCTGTTCAATAATTAAAGATTATGTTATAATTCTCTGTATATTGAGGCAGCATAGCATATTAGCTAAGTACATAAACTTTGGAGTCTGAGTGACTTACTTTCAGATTTTGTAACTGCCATATTTTAGCATTTCAGTTGTCTTGTTTGTAAATGAGAATAATAATAATAGCAGCAATAAATAAATACATAACTTAGAATCAAATGATAGAATAAATGTAAAGCAATAAATGTGGCTTCCGACACATGGAAAACCTTCCATAAACATTAGCTTTATTATTTGTTAATACATTTTGACTTCTAAAGTTAAATATATATGTAAAATATAAAATACTAATACTTTGAAATGATGTTCTGGTATGTTATTGATGAAAACCATCTTTCATTAGAAGTGGCAGTTATTATATGGGAATTTAATCAGGTTTAGTATATTCCACCAAGGAGGTAAGACAGCCTCCAAGAGTCTTGTTTAAAATTAAATTATTTTAACATTTGTCTTCTTCTTAAAAAAAAGTTAAGGCTCTAGTACTTTGTTACCCAAGCTCTGTGTTAGCTTTAGGGAAGAGAATAAGGTTTCTTTTATGATATCTGGTTCTTTATTAAATGCTTAAATATTTAGAATGCTTTGGGAGCAATTATAATTATACATAAAAGGAGTCTTAATAACTTTTTGATAATAACAAAAGTTCTGACTAAATTTAAATTGATTTTGTGCCTTAGTATTAATGGCTGTACAGCTATTATATAGCTATTAATGATGATACAGCTATTATAATTACAGCTATTGTAATAAATGAGGGAATTATTTTACTGGTTAAGCATTACATTATCATTTGCATAAAATGGTAATTTTTTTTACTCCTTGAAAATACTTTATTAGCATATCCATACTATGTGTTTATATTAGCTAAGAAGAGAATACCTTCTCAATAGAATGTGTTTCCTTTAGTGTAGCAGGAAATATTAACACTTTCAAGTGAAAATGTAAATGGCTACTTAAAATACATTTAAAAGTATTTGAAGCCTGTGGAGTCTGGATTTTAAAAGAAACATTTTGCAAACCTGCAGTTAAATAAGGTAATCTCCATTCTTCTACTTAACTTGCCAGCTTGTGGAAAAGTATTCATCTACTGGAAATTGTTGATTCATAGCCATGATTTTAATCCTTTGGTGATAACTTTAATTCACTTACAGATGACTCTCTATGTGAAAGGTCATAGCCACGCTGTCCTTTACGGTCAGCGATGGTTCCACTGTGTGTGAGGGATTTGGGTTTCCGCTATGGAGACTTCGCTCCTAGGACTAATGGAACTTTTATAAAGCCAGCACGGTCCCCACTGTTTGTTCTTTGGGGAGATTTTATAACTAAGCTTTAATGATAGATATGTCTATGGTTGGTACATTCAAGGACATCTTTCCCAGCTCTGTGAGTAAAAGATATGATCACCTCATATAAAGTAGGAAGGGGAGACGAGGAGCGTGAACCTGAACAGTGCATCTGGGAGCAGTTCAAGGCACAGTGCTTTGTAAAATATGGTAGTAAAACCCGACTCTCCTGAAGCTTTATTGTCTGGCGGGTTAGTAATGGCCTGGTTTATTTCTGCATGCAGGGCATTCACTTCCAGTCCATGCCCCTACCTCTGCCCTGGCGAAAGAGCTTTCAGAGCTTTCCTTCACTGAAAACTGATTTTGAATCCTACCATCACTTGTTTATCATAAGTATGTTTCCATATCCTGCTGACAAAAAAAGCACCTGCTTGCTTAGTCAGTGGAAGAGCTTTGGAGCTGTTGACATTTTGAGTCATTCTATTTTGATGAATATAGGTAATGTATTTCCAGATTGTTACTTCATCCATATGTCTCTCCCCCCCACAAAAATGAAAATATACCTTGTTCTGTAATTTTGCCACTTTTTTATGACACTTACAAAGGTCAACATCAAAAATATTACTGCCTTGTGCTATATAGTTGTACAGTAGTGACAGGGAAAAATGTCTCATCTCAGGAATTTTATAAAATGTTCTCTGGAGAAAGAACAGTAGTAAAATGAGGTAGATAAAGCAGGCCAAGTCCCAGGTTCTAGCTCTTTACTATTCAAAGTGTGGTCCTTGGAATAGCAGCTTCAAATTTCAGAGTACATTACAAACACAGGATCTCAGATGCTTCCAAATCCACCCTGTAATGGGGCTCCAGCAGGCTTGTGTGTATGCTGAAGTTTTAGATGCACTGTCCAGGCCAACAGACTCATGGAAGGTGGTTCTGGAAATTTCCAATAAGAGATTTATAACATAATATAATAGTACTCATGTTCCCATCCTCATAGTGGTCTGGAACATCATAAACACTCCAAAAATGTTTGCTGAATGAACAAACAAAAGACCTAAGTTGTTCTTCAACAACGCTGTTGGTCTCCTAGACAGTTTTGTACTATTTTGGGGGTAAGAGTACATGAAATCCCATACAAGATCCTGAAATATCAGTCACTCTCTCTCTCTCTCTCTCTCTCTCTCCCTGTGTGTGTGTGTGTGTGTGTGTGTGCGTGTGTGTATTTCACCTTCATTTTTGTTTTGGATTCCTCCCTTGAATACAGTTTATTTTCTCTTTCTTGTTTGCCTCTGAGTACAACATATTTTCAAGATGCATGCTCTTTGGAGAGCTGTTTCTTTAAATAAAAGGGGGATATATATTCATTTGCAGCTTGTTAAGAGATCCTGCCTCATGGTGGGGCCCTCCAGTAAGCCTGACCATAACAGAGCTGGGATTCCTCAGGGCAAGGGCTGCCCCAGCCCAGCAGTACAGCCCTGAAGCTGAGCTGGAACCAAGGGAGACACACAGAGCCTTAGTTCTTACGTGTAGACTGCAGCATGGGTAGGAGGAGCCATCAGAATCTCATTAATCCATCTTAGGGAGCCTGAGTCAAGTCTATGTTTTCATTTATAGCAATATTCTGACCACAGACTTTTTGAGAATAACCAAAAAATCTGAACAATGTCTAAATATTATGAAAATTCTAATATTGGTTCTATAAATTAATGGGAGATTGTATCTGCCTAGACTGCATTTTGTTCTTGGAATATACCTTAAGTAGAAAACATACCTTTCCTTTGCTGTAAAGAGTTCTGGAAAATAGAACTGCAAAGGCAGTGGCACTTTTAATAAGTGGTATTACTGTTTTTCAGGATCCCTGGAGAATTCAAGTTAGGGAACATAATGCAGAGTTAAGATGTTTATATATTTTTTGCAATCACTAATGCCATCAGTAGTTTACTACTGTGTTAATCTAATAGTTAATATAATAAGCCATTTGATTCATAATGAAAGGACAAACTCTCAGTTTGTCTTATGTCTTGATTAAGATGTGTCAGTTCAGACATTGTCACTTCTCACAAATTGGTGAGTAAAGATGTATCTGACACTGTATTAGTTGTCCTTTCTTTTTTTTTTAAGATTTATTTACTTATTTGAGAGCAAGAGAGAGAACTTGGGAAGCGGCAGAGGGAGAGGGAGAGAGAAAGTCTCAAGCAGACTCCCAGCTGAGTATAGAGCCTGACATGGGACTCGATTCCATCACCCTGAGATCATGACCTGAGCCAAAGAAGCCAAGAGTCAGATGCTTAACCAACAGCACCATCATATTTGTTTTCTATTGTTGCCATAATAAATCACCACAAATGTAGTGGCTTAAAACAACACAAGTTTATTTTGTACAGTTCTGGAGGTCAGAAGTCTGGCAATGACCCACCAGGTTAAAATGAAAATTTTTGCAAGGCTATGTTTCTTTTTGTAGGCTCTGTTTCCTTACCTTTTCAGCTTCTGGAGGCTGCCCATATTCCTTGCTTCATGGCCACTTTCTTCATCTTCAGAGCTAACAAGGGGAGATGGAGTTTTTTGTTTTGTTTTGTTTTTTTTAATCACATCACTCTGACCTCCTCTTATGGCCCCCTCCTGCACTTTTAGGAGACCCTGTGAGTATGTTGGGCCCATTTGGATAGTCTAGGATACTTACCCATCTCAAGATCAGTGGATGAGTAACCTTCACTACATATGCAGCCTATCTTCCCCTAGTTCCCCCTTGGCCATGTGAGACAACATATTCCCAGGTTCCAGGGATTGGGGCATGGACAACTTTAGGAGGTCAATGTTCTACCTAAAACAGATTTGAGAAGAAAAGATCTCAAAGTTTTAGCAATTTTTAAGATAATTTTAGATTATTTCCTTCATTTCCTTCAAAAGTTGAACCTTATAATTTACATTCCTTTTGACTCATGGACAACCATTTTGTCCTGGTGATTTGCCAGGTGAAAGAGCTTTGGTTCATCTCTTTCTGTATGTTTGATATTGGGATTCCCACAATAAACAATAACAAAATAAACACACTGTTGTCAGAAACAAATTGCAATTCATTTTGTGTGTTAATCTAAGATGTCCTTCTGAACTGAACTGCACCTTTGCCATGTGTGCTGCGGGGTGAAGTTAGTTTGGGGTGGTTGGGAGAGAATAGACTTCCATTTTATTCAACATGATCAATGGCAACTGGGAGTCTAATGCTGCCTTATATTTTTATACTTTTGGTCACAGGACCCCAGGAAATCTTACATGCCTATTTTTAATTTTAAAAAGGGATATGAAATAATCTGTCTTTGAGATGTTTCTCAGAATTTCCCTTCTAGTTGTTTTCAAGGTTCCCTCTAGGACACTGCATTTTTTGTCTCTTCTCACCTTACAGTTAAGATGAATTCAATGACAATTGGAGACACATTATTAAGTTGTGCTTTGAAACAAAGTGGAGAACTAACAGCATCCTTTTTTTTCCTAGTGTGGAGACCACCAGAGTGTGTCATAATAAACATGGACCACATTTTGCAGAAATTGAGTAGGGTGAGCAGGAAGAAGACTGATGACAAAGGGAAGAAAAGTTAAGTGCTAAAGCAGTGGGTGTTATTTGAGAATCAGCAGAAATAGCACATTTCTGCTGTTCCTAAGTAGAAATGCAGTTCTGTCCAGGTGATCTCAAAGGTCAGACATGTGATGAAAAAGGTGTGAGTAGATTTTGTGAAACATAAAAATGTGGCTCTTGTCCACTTTGTTGATGTGGTCATAGAGTCACTCGTCTCTGCTTTTCCAGTATGGGAAACAATCGGGTGAGGACCAGAAAAAAAAGTGAGGATTTCTCTATTCATTCATATGAATCAGAAACAATCCAGGCTTTAGAATACCTTAAAAGCACACTAATGAAATGTGCCAGGATTTAAAGAATCATGGTTCTGGTATTGATGATAATATTCCTATGCTTTAGATTTATGGAGAATTTGAAAGAATTTCAATGATGGAGAAATGTTCTAACTCCTTCTTAGAGTTGGTGCTCAAAGTCTAGCTGGATAGGCACACCCTAGCTGTGTGCCAAAAGATGAAATAATTTTTAAAATCAATTTTTGGGTTTCAAAGCAAATTTGCAATATTAAATTGTCTCTCCTTTTGAGTTAGTAGCCATGAGAAATAAGACTTGGTGTCTAAGAAGCCCTCTTATCTTATCTGTAAACTAACCTCACTCTATGTAGCTTAACATGTTACAGCAAAATTAATACAGGGTTAAAGGCAAAGCAGTATAACTTACAGAGAACAGCAGTAGTAAAACATTACTTGGCAAATTATTTAAAATGTTCCTAATGCCAATATCAAAGGGTGAGAAAACTTAATAGGCGTAGGAAGAGAAGAGCAATTAAAGGTGTCAAAAGATCCACAAAAATCAGTAACATCCAAGCAGCTAAAATAGAATTCGAAAAGAGGTGTCAGAGGAAGGGAAAGATGACAGCAGTAGCCTCCGTGTGGCCATGAGCAAGACCCTGGTGTGGCCCTAAGCTGTGCGAAGTGGGGGACAATTGTGCTGGGGGAGTAGACTAAGCTGCCCCTAGTGTTGGACCACAGAATCTCAGCCCAGTGCCCTCCATGGAGCTGTGCTCAAGTCCAACACCTCAAGGGGAAAAGCCAGAAGGTCAGTCTGCCAAACTGAGAGGCCCTGAGGAATGTCCAAACATCTGTTGGAAGCAGGGTTCTAAAGTAGCCTCCAAGGTCTGCTCCTCCTGCTGTTCACGCCTGGCATGATATCTGAGGCTGTGACTAGGATGGCATTTCCCCCGTGATTAAGCATTATTGTGCAGCCCAGTGGACTTTAAGAACAAAGTTAGTCCACAGTGGGCCTGACCTGGTCCCATGAGCCCTTTAAATCTGGTCGAGAGATCAGAGGGAGAGGAAATCAGAGACCGGAAGCCGAGAAAGATCCCATGTGAGGGAGACTTTCCGTTGTTAACTCTGAAGTCGGAGGGAGCCACGTGGTAGGGACTGAGAATGGCCTCTAGGAGTTTCAAGTGTCCCCAGCTGACCCCCAGCAAAAGAACAGGGATCTCAGGGATCACAGACCAGCAGATCGAATCCTGCCATAGCCTGGATGAGCGTGGAGGCCCAGATGTGCCCACATCCTGCCAGCACTTTGGTTTCAGTCTTGTGAGACCCTGAGTGGAGAACCCAGGCACTCTTTATGGACTTCTGATCTAAAGAACTGTGAGCTAATACAAATGCATTGTTCAAAGCCACTAAGCTTGTACTAGTTTGTCATGCAGCCATGAAAAAATGATACATACTCCATGTTAATTTTATAAAGTAGTGTTTCATTAATGGAATTTACAAAACTTCTTTTCTTTCCTGAGTGTTTCTCTGTTATGACTAAATCATAAAATATTTTAAATACAAATTACACATATTTTTATTGTGCAGTAGGAACAACCAGGAGATATGCCAATTAAAGGAGAAAATTCCTTGAAATTGATATAGCTATATTCTCTACATTTTAAAAAAGTTCACCTGAGAAGGACATTTTCTTTTGAAGGATGCTGTGCAATCCATCCTGACATTCTTGCAATATAGATATAGTCACCATATACAAAGGAGCTGTATGTCACTCTGACCTTAAAATGTGCGTGGCAGAAGGAAAAGCGCTTAAGGGACAGCCAGTTATACTAAATCGCATGACTGTTGCTCAAAGATCACTGCAGGGTTTTGTACACCTCATGTACCTGAGACCATGGTGCCTGGGATGCAGGTTAATGATGGCTTCGTTGCCAATGAAGAAAGCTTTGGCATCTCGTGAAATGCTGTCAGCAATAAAGCTTATGGCTTATCCTGAACAAATTAGTTCCAATTTAGCCCCATACCCCATGCACTGCTCATCGAAGCTTTTGCCCTGGGTATGTGCAGGGACTCGGTAATGGAGCGACTCTCAGTGAATGGAGTTGTAGAGATAAATAGCCCTTCTGGATCCTTCCCCTCAGTTGTGGGATCATTTTCTTCTAAACCCATGTTAAGAGCAGATTTGGCTCACTTCTTCATTCCACTCTTCCAGGGTGGAAAGACAGAAAGAGTACTTGCAGTTTCTACTAGTAGACAGGCATAATAATAATCAAAGAACATGAAACTGAAGCCAAAACCTTTGCCAGACTCAAAGAAACAAATTGCACCGAAAAATCATCCCAGACTTACTGGCTGCTGCGGTGGCAGCTAGTGTTATTGTACTTCTCAGCCCCATCTTTCTGTTTTTCTTATGGCAAATGTCACATTGTTGACTTTCCATCATGTAATGTCAAAAAGAATGATCATTAAGCAACCTTTTGAAAAACAAACATCTTTACTTGGTTCTGAAAGATTTGGAATAAATAAATTCCTGAAAATGACTTCCCCATATTTCAGTGGAGTAAGCATGTAAAAGTATATGTTATTCTGAAAGCAAGTCTTCACTTGTTACAAGCCAGTTGCATTGCCTTTGTGTCAAAATCCTGGAGAATGAAGGTATTTTAAAAGCAGGAAAAAAAATTGTATGCGTGGCTAAGGATTGTGACAGAGACTATGTGAGGGGCAGAGCAGATAGCACTCTGCTGCTCAGGACTCCACTTGGGTACATCATCCTGCAATGTCAGAAAGCATCCAACTACTTATATATTTTCTTTCATGAGAATTTCATTCCAATTTTTAAAAAATTATTGACATATAATTAACAGGTAATATTATATTAGTTTCAGGTGTGTAACATAGTAATTTGACAATTTTATACATTATGTTATGCTCACCATGATAAGTGTAGTGACCAATAAAAATGTTTATTCAGATCCCCTGCCCATTTTTTAATCAGACTCTTATTTGGTTGAGTTTTATAAGTTCTTTATATATTTTGGATATTAATCACTTATTGGATATATCATTTGCAAATATCTTTTTGTTTTGTCATGAGAAATTTACATGGATCATCAAAAAGCTAAAAAGCAAGATTTCAGTATATCTACTTGTTCCTCTTACCCCATCCCCCTCCACTTCATCCAGAGAATAGAGAAGATGTATTAGAGGGTTTTCCTAATTTTTTCTTCTCTAGTTAGCACTCATTGCTGTGATCCAAATATCTGGATTTTACCTTTCTTCCTGACTGTGGAAGGCAGAAAGTTCAAATTTGGCTCCTGAAATGGTTGTGAATTAGTTGTCTGTTCACGTAAACCCCCCCCCTCAAAAAAAGGATAATATTGATGAAGACTTCCATTCCTTACATTTGTTTTTTTAATTAGTGACTCTTGAGGTAGGAGATAGCTAGATGAAGAGGGCATGAAAGAGTATTCTCCAGAAAGGATGGGCAGTTGGGGCTGGAGAGAAGGAGAACACAGTGGGAAATGATTAAAAATTTAATCTTTAGCCTTAAAGATTATTGTCTTTATTCACACAGCAATAGGAGGGCCCTGAAGGACTTACATCTGAGGGTAAAAGGACCTAGAAGGAAAGAGTGGAAGCCTAGAATAATTGGACAGGAGGATTTTCACAAGCCACAGCAGGAAGTGGCATTCTCTTGGACTTGGGAGAAATGCCTGGTTGTAGTACTATTTCGTAATCAGTGTCAACAAGACTGACGACAAATTGACTAGAGTAGATGACAAGAAGGGAGATATCATGGAAGATTGTGGGGTTTTAGAATGGTTATGTGATTCCCTGAAACCTAGAAATTTGGGAAAGGACTTAAAATTTTTTGAAGAATTTATTTATTTGATAAAGAAAGCAAGAGAGAGCACAAGCAGCTGAAGTGGCAAGCAGAGGAAGAGGGAAGAGCAGGCTCCCCGCTGAATAGAGAGACCAGAGTGGTGCTTGATCCCAGCACCCTGGGATCATGACATGAGCCAAAGGCAGATGCTTAACCATCTGAGCCACCCAGGCACCGTGACTTTTAAAATGTTTTTGCTTTGTTTTGGATAAAGAGCTCACATTCCATTTTGGATGTAGTAAATTTAGGGTTTATATTAGATGACCAAGTGATGTTCAGAAGGCATAAGATAGCTGATGTCTATCAGCTATTTTTCCCAAGTGGAAAAATATTTTTAAATAAGACAGAACTTTAGAAATGAAATTCCATAGGATTTAGGCCAAAAAATCAGAAGTCAGAAATCTCCAATTCAGTTATCAAGATACTCTTTCCAAATACTGTAATTTTGTTCTTTATCTAACAAACTGTGGTGACATTTTAATTTCTGTGACCTCTGAGAGAAAGACCATCAGGTGGTGAGAGAGGGTGAATGACGCTGGCTTAGAAATAGCTCTGTGGGTTAGGAAATGGAAATGGGAACTTTGGTAGATGAAGGGCTCATTTGAGCTATCAGACATTGCTGAGGGAAATGAGTAATGTGGAGCAGGTGAGCTGGTTTGATCCAAATCTCCGAACGGTTATAACAAACAGAGGGAAAATACAGAGACAGAGGTAGCTTTGGGAAAACACTTTTATTTTTCCCCCCACAACTCTCTTTGGAAAAGTCCCATAGTCTTCATAGACTTCAATGTTTGGGGACATATTTTAGCAGATTCTTCAAACCAGGCCTGATGATTTCCTAGAAAAAATGTCTTGTAAACTAGAAAAAAGGAAACAGAATCCAAATTCAGTATTTGTCTGTATGTCATTTACTAAATTTAAGTTCTCTGATAGTATAATCACATGATTCAGATTTCTATGAGGGAGAGTAGTCTTTCTAAGAAAATCCTAAAGAGTAAGTTACACAGTTGGGTACTTCCCTTTCCAGTAAAAAGTGTAGTTTTAAGAACTTGCAAATCAGGGGAAGTAATATTGTTTCTTCACATTTAAAATCATATAATCAATTGAAACAAAGGAAAATTATTAAATGGAGTTTGTCAAACATGATAGTTTTTTAAGCGAAAATGCATTTACTTATCTACGTATTCATTAAATCAGAGAATGAAACAGGTAGAGATAACCTTAATATTGTTAGCTAAAGTGAGAAGAAGGACTCAAATTATACTAACCTAGGTATTTTGTGACGTCAAATATCTTGCAGAGAATATAAAATAAAAATTTAAAGGCAGAACGGGTATTTGTCTTTGGGGACATCTAAGTACATTTTTATTGTCCAACATGAGAGAGAAAATGGCTTCTCTGCTGATATCTGAGAGTTGCCATGTAGCTGACAAGGGTTTCTCTTGGAGTGGGGTGATCCAGTCTCCAAAAATAAAAGTCTCTTTTCAGACATGGAAGCCAATGACTTTCTCTGAAGCCTTGTAGAAATTTGTCTATTTACTCTGATAAAAATTACAACTGATGCAGTTACTAACAAGAAGTCAACCTAGAAACAAGATTATTTTCAGTGTGTCCAAGTTTCGGTAGTAAAAGAATCCTACTTTCCAGGGACTGAAGGGTTTCTGTGTTGTGCACAATAGTTTTTAGTGTGAGGGAGCCCAGTTACAAAGTTCCTGAGAATGTAAAGAACTGGAGGAGTATGTTCCTTTTTCTTTTGTTCTTTTTCTTTTCTGGAAGTTGTTTTTCTTGTCTTCAGCTTTGCTTTTCTCTTCTCTTTACAATTTTCTTTCTTTGACTTGGCTTTGACATTATCTTTTTTTGTCATTTGCTCTTTTCAAGAATCCTATTGTTCTCAGAATTCTTTCCTTTCTTTTCTTTCAAATCATCTTCTCCTTTCTCCTTTCAACCAAAACTACAACCTGTTCATTCAGCCCAGTGGCTTCCTAGGTAAGAAATGTGTCTGGCTAATTGGCTAAATAGAGGCACTCCTGCTGAGCTGGTCGCTTTCTTTAAAGGATTCTCAGTGGTGTTCTCTCAGCCACTTGTCTTTCCTATTTAACCTTCCCTTTTAATAGGAAAAGTTATGCAAGTCTTATTCTGGTAGAATGATTAGTTACACAAGAGATTGCAGAAAACTTTCCCTTGAGAAACATTTAGGACACTGCAGTTGAAAGAATGTCCTCTTCTAAACTGCAAATACATACCTTACTTTACAGTGCATCACTTCTGAAAGCAAAGCTGAGTCTCTCCTCTGGCCTGAGCAGGTGAAAATTTGTTCAGTGGGTAAGAATTTGGGTTCTGGAGTCAGACAGATCTGAGTCCTTTTCTTTTGTTCACACACTTTATGTTTGGGGCAACTTATCCAACCTAGCTGAGAACCAATTTTCTCATCTGCAAAATGGAGATGATAATAAGGTCCTGTAGGATCATTGAGTGATAAATACTGTGTTCCTAGCACATCCACAGGGTCTACTGAGGTTTGGTTAAGCTCTGCTGTGTGCTCTTTGGAGGAAGTGGCATCTTTATCATACTTTCTAGTTACAATAAGAATGAATGAGTTGTAAGTGCAAGTGAATATGGTTTTATCATTAGAAAATTTTCTTCTCTTAAATTGAATGTGGAAAAAAAAACACTGAGTAAAGTGTAAGGATTTCAAGATGTTTCTTAGAGATAATTTTGTAATATAGCTCTTACAAATGAAAAATGAAAGAGATACATCAAGACAGTACAAATTCAGACTATGCTCAAAATTAAGTCATGCAATCAACTATTTTTGCCCTATAAGATATATTTCTCCAAAATATTAAAACTATTTTGATTACTGCTTAGATTGCTCAGGATAATATTTAATGTATGTTTAACATATATAACCATGAATGGCCGTACTCTATAGTGTAGAAAACACATTTGTTTTATTTGTCATATGTATTTGTTACAGGTATATGGGCACACATACACACACAGAGTTTTTAGTATTGCATTATCTATAAAAAGAATTTTTTGGTGGCTTTGGAATGTGAGATTAGGAATCCTCTCCCCACCCCCTAAAATACTTATCGAGTACTAGCTGCATACAGATTTGACTATGGTAGCGGTCATAGATTATTGGAATGATTAGATTAAGCTGACTACATGCTCACTACATAAAACCATGACCCTAAAATTATGTTTCAGTGGCTTTACACTGTAAGACACATACTTGTCTCCCATGAAGGAACTGTTAAACTGTTTGGTCAGAGTAAATTCAACACTACATTGTCTGTAAATTCAACATTCAGTCACTCACTAAATTTACTATGTAGCTTCTCTTTTGCCACCATTTTGCCAAGTTTTATATCTGTAGACATCAGTGATTTCTCTCTCTTCATTTCTCATTGCTGAGGTAGGTCAGATGTGTCAGCATTCAGTTACTTGTGTATGTGAAGGTGTGTGCATGTGTGTGCGCAGGTATATACCACGGTCAGGAAATGACTACTTAGTGAATAACATTGTAGTCACACATAGACCTTAAAGTGATTTAGGAGATATATGTGTGTGTGTTATATAACATAAATGCGTTATATAACATAAACATATATTTATATATAACATATGTATAACATAAATGTGTGTTATACAACATGAGTGTAATAAAGATATTATGTAAATATACATGAATATATAAATTTACATGAAAATTATAGGATACAAATACATATATTTATTTATACATATTTCAGAGCTTTAATTGGATGTAGGTCGATACAATATACAGTGTGCTAGTATAAATCTACCTCCTTCAGCCAAGGTTGTGGGCTCCTCAGATGGCTTGGCAAACAAGAGGTTAAAGGAGGCGGGGGTGGGGGGGGGACAGACAAAGTAAATAAAGTCAGTTAATTGCAGGAAGCGGTTGCACAGCAGCTGCAGCCAGGGAAACAGTCCTCAAGTAGCAGCCAATCAAACCAGGGGATGAGTTAACCAGGAAGTGCCCCCTCCCTCCCCACCCCCATTTCTTGTTCTTTCTGCCCTCTCCCTGAGGTCTCTTTCTTTGAGAAAGTCTTTTTTATGTCTCTGTGGCTCTTTTCTTTCTCTCTCTTCTACTTACTCATTTTCTCTTAGTGCCTGCCTCTTTGCTTTTCTTCTTCCCTGTGCACTAAGACATGACATACATGGTGGTTTATACAAACAGAAGAGGGACCATCAAGCATTCTGCTCTCTCTGTATGCCCTTTGCCTCAGCTCACTGTTTACCTTCCTGCCCAAGCTTTACCTGTCAGGTGAGCACAGGGCTCGCCCTGCATGTCGCGTCATGGTCCACGGAAGCTATATTATATCAATAGAAACTCCAACACAGTTGTAAAGGGAACTTGATTTATGATAGAGAATGATACAGATGCCATATAAATTATACCAGAAAGTGAGTAGGCACACCATTTATTTACCCTTTATTCCATATAATGAATTCTGTATTAGCTACTCTTTGAAGAGCATATTTGATACCAGAGTTCTGATTAGGCCTTTAATTTTTATAGAAGAGGTGTGTTGGCCTACAGCCTAGAAGACTCCTATTATTTTATTTTATTTTTTTGTCTGTCTGAGACTGGCAAGGGATTTCCCAGTATTAATTAATTAACTCCAGGCTCTTTTGGCAAAATGCCTTGAAAAGGATGGCATGTCCTGAGTGACCCTCATGTGTACTTTATGCCAGTGATCATTACACTCACAAAATCGTCTCACCTGGTTCCTTAGGACATTAAATGAAGATAACAAGAATAATAAACTTGCATATTAATATAGAGGAAATATTAATCTGCTGGACACATAAAGAAAATGATATAAAATTCCTTCTGGATCCTAGGGCAAGTGCGTATTTTAAGATCATTTTTAATGTTTGCCATCCACGATTCTATAAGAGTCTTGAGATGAGCAGAGCTTGGTTACACTCAGTCATTGACAAAACATGTAAACACACAAGACAAAGAGCCTTTGTAGCAGACGGTTGCACTTCATAGCGCTACACAAACATTCACCAGTGAAACAACCCACTATTAGCTAGGAACGCAGGCTGTTCATCCTTTCAGATATAGAACAGTGGAGGTAGTGATATTTTGCAACCACTTTAAGCCTCTGGGGAAGCATTAATAGAAATGGGGCATACAGAGAGACCTTCTTGGTTTCCTTCTGGTGTTCAGGATTTCACAAACAAGGAAGGCTCCTAGAGAAAACCTTTTGTCATGGATGCATGGATTTAGATATGCAAAAGGCTGTAGAGGGTCTCTGTGGGGCCTACACCCACAAAGAGTGAGCACTCGATTAACACCTGTAACTCTGAAAGGCCGGGGTCAGCTGTTTTTACAATGTCCAACAAACACAAACACACATACACACACACAGAAATATACAAAAACACACATATATACACCCATATCATCCCTCTAAAAAGATTTCTCTATTTTTTGGTCATTGGAATATGTTCCCTGAGAGGAAGAAAGCTAAATTAATACCAGAGAGGAAAAAATGAACTGAAATAAATGAATAATTAGGGCACAAGAGACAATGTTGAAGAAGCGATGAAATGTGGGAAGGGAAAGTTCTGTTTCATGGAACAGGCACATTACAAGTTTCAATGTGAATGGCTGGAGTACTTGGGGGGAAGCCAAAACCACCAGATAGATATAACACATCCTTCACCCAGCAGACTGAAACTTCTCCTGTTTATCAGCAGTCGGTCTGGCATACTCGCATCCACGCTCAGTCCACTTGCTGAAACACGCTGGCATTTTTTTATTGGAAAAACGGAAATGTACGTTGTTTCCAAAAGGCTTGCATTTTCGTGATGGTTTTGTTCATTGTTGTCATTCTTAGGGCTAGATAAAATCACGTATGTGCCCAGGATAACGTTGTATGCAGTGGGTAGGAGGTCCGCGTGTGAGTGAGTGTGTGCTACGAGGCATTGCTTCACCAGAGGCGGATGACAGGCAGCTTGTGTTGTAATTTTAAAATCCTCGGCGTTTGGGAAATTCTGGAGGGGTGAATACCATGTGCTGAATTGTGGATGTGAGCCATGGTACACTGTATTTCTCAATAGCAGTCAGTAAATTCCAGGTATTGTTATTATCGGCATTATTATGAATAGGTGGAGCGGGACGTTATCTCAGGAAGCAAACCTGTATCTGGCACCTACTTTGTCTAAACCTCATAACCAGGTGATGAGGATGCTTTGTCCTATTAATGCCATTTTACAAATAACAGGTTATGTAGTTTGGCCAAAATCACCCTATTAATAAGTTCTCGTTCTGTTTCGTTACTCCGGGTTGCTCATTACTGAATAGCTGAGAAGATAGGAAAATTATTCCGGATTGATTAGTGCAGGGTTGTATGTCTGCGCTTCCCATGAATGATTCAAATTTAATCATAAACCCAGAGCAGGATAGATACTGAGAGAGAGTTATCCATCCTGGGCTATTCTCTCCAATTGCTAAGGCTAGGGGATGCACTTCAGCTTTGTTTTCTTAAGTTAAGATTATTCCCACATTCCTGAAAGAAAATGTTACTCTTCCCATTTTCCAGATGGGATGTGGGTACACATATCCATTTCGGTTAAAAAGCCAGCTGCAAAGAGAAGATCTCCAAACATGAATTAATGATCACAACGGAGTTGCCTATTCAGTTTTCCTACAGAGGTATTTCAGGGACCTGAATCATAGCTAAAACGGAATGCTTTGTGTGTGCT
Source organism: Taxidea taxus jeffersonii (assembly GCA_003697995.1). NCBI lineage: Eukaryota > Metazoa > Chordata > Mammalia > Carnivora > Mustelidae > Taxidea > Taxidea taxus. Next base: position 22,138 of record RCUC01068801.1, read on the forward strand.
CTGTAAGAGGGAGGTATTGCATTGAAGCAAGTGTTGGCTCAACTTCATAATGAGAAACCTGGATACTGATGGGGCTTAGCTTTGATTGGATTCTGGAACTTATTGCACTCAGCTGGGTGTAGTCCAGCAACTGGGTGGCACTGGCAGAGGGAGGCCGGCTTCTGCAACAATTACTGGTCAATTGCAAGTGATTATAATGGCACTGTGTCTAAAACAATATGGAAAAAAATGCTGCCTGGAAAACATGAAACAGTGGTGCTCTACAAGGGAATGAGCAAGTTGCTGGGCATATCAGAGTAACAAGAGATTTTTGAAATTTAAGTTGCTACTCCAGACCACAGGAAGATGGCACTTAAAAAAAAATCTCGGTGGTATATTTTCTTCTCCTTCTTTAGGCAGACAGAACAAGGCCCAGTGACTCTACACACGCCATCTGTCTTGGTGAGAGGAGATGGCTGGACAGAATTCAAGAAGGAGCAGGGCTGGCCAGTCTTGCCACATGCATCAACCCAAGAAATAGGAAGAAGTGACAGAAAGTACCTTACTGCATCAAACTTCACCTCCACCCAAGTGAGGCACTCCATTGTCATGGAAGAAGGCAGATTCCCAGAAATGACTGCATTAGGAAAACATTCTTGAGGTGCTTATGAGTAAATGTTGCATAGACTTGACCAGTAGATGGTTGCTCTGATATTTGCATGATAGCATAGTATAGTTGCTTTTTTTGCCTCATGCCCTTTATTGCTTGTGAGTGGTATGGCCTCTGGAGGTGGCAGTCAACTGTGGACCAGGCAACTCTAACACCAAGCCCAAATTCAGACTGTGGGGTTCCTTCCCCAGTAGCAACCCTTGGCGAAGTATGCAGTTTCCCTTGAACACTGCCTCTCTGGCTTCCCCAGGAGCACTACTTGGATTTGGCCTGGATCAGTGGACTCTTTGTGGGCCATTGATTGACTGCTACCAGCCCCTGTGATGGTTTCCTCACTCCTGTGAGAAACTGTGACATATTCATTCTTGGCAGTCACCATCTCAGGCGTTAAATCACTTTCCTCAAATTTCCCGAGTTCTGACACATATAATGGGCTTGGTAGGGGATTTGCAATAATTCTTTTTCAGTATTTATGAAATTGTGCAGTTCCCTCTGGCTTCTGGGCCTTTAAGCTGCTTTTCAGATATCCCTCCCATAAATTTTCCATGATTATCACTTCACAGCTTGAAAATATACATCTTTATGCATTGTTATTGGGACAAAGGAGGCACCATTGACTTTGCCTTATGTTATTGAATTTGTAATATGTCTGTAGATTCACCTGGCTAAATATATAGTTAGCTAATGGTCATTTTAATGCAGAATGAGTTTCAGAACTATGCATCTTTCATTATTGCAAATGTGAATCCTGTGGTTCTATCCAATCATATAAACCCATGTACACTAAAGCAAAGGTCACGCCAATGAATGTTTTCTACATGGTGGCACCTAGAGTTGCCAGAAAAGTCTTGCTTTTAGCATGCTGTGCCTCTGTTATAATAAATTCTCTCATTCGCAGTTCTTACAAAACCTCTGTCCTCTCCCCTACTGCTATATGCTGAATCCAGTTGTCACCACTTTGGAAATGGAACTAGATGGTAAGATTGAGACTTGCCAATCAAATTTTAGCCTTGTTTTTGGAATTTTTACTGCACCAATAGAAACTAACAGTTGGAAGTATGTGTGTTGTATTTTGAGAGATAGAGTTTTCTGAAATTTTGTCTGTTCTTTTGTATTTTTATACATATGGCCCCAGGTAACTACGGATGAGGGTCTGAAGTCAGGTTAGGATTCAACCTAGGGCTTTATGAAAAATGACCAGGCTTTCTTCATAGCTTTCTCAGAAGCAGTTCAAGCTGCTATCCTGATATATGGAAAAAGAACACTTGAGAGACACTTAAGGTTTATTGAGACTTCTAACAAACAAGTATTATGTGGCCAGCTGCCATGTGTGAATATTTAATCTGTTTGGGAAATTGAGTGGCCTGTGTAGACATTTTGGGGGAGACCCTCAGTTATTCCTAAGCAAGGATGGGTTAGAGCAAAAAAGGGAATAGTAGCACTGAATCCCATCTAGAAAGAGTCTGAGCCAAGATTCCTAGCTAATGTACCTGGGAATAGGGAAGTTAAAGAAACATAGAACTTTTTATTTGAACTTTGAGAAAAAGATGCAAAGACCAGAAAAGTCATTCTAAACTTAAAAAGAAAAAAGGGCATTTCCTCTGTTCTCATTTTACTGTTTCCTTTTTGAAAATTACATCGATATTAATTTATTAGTGTGATATAATAATTACAATAATGCACAGACATCTTTTTATAATTAAGGCTTGAGGATGTATAACTATAGTAATTATAAGGAAATGTCATTCTTAGAAATACAGTTGACCCTTGAACAACATTAGTTTGAACTGCATGGATCAACTTACCGGTGGATTTTTTTCAATATAGTACAGTACTGTAAATGTACTTTCTCTTTCTTAAGGTTTTCTTCACAGAAAAGGTTTCCTAGCTTATTGTAAGAATACAACATGTAATACATATAACACACAAAATATGTGTTCATCAACTGTTTATGTTTTCAGTTATACTTCTGGTCAATAGTAGACTAGAGTAGTTGTTTTGGGGGAGCCACAAGTTATATGTGGATTTTTAATTGTGTGTGGGGTACCCCAAGCCCTTGTCTTGCTCGAGGGTCAACAGTAGTAATACCAGAAATTGACCACTTTCCTATTAGTCAGATGCAAAAATATTACCTTCTGATCTGTTTTAAGCCTTATAGGATCAAGTGCTTATAGGTTCCTCAGTCAGGAATGCTGAACCAATTCTCTTTTAACCAGTCTCCTTAGGACTTTCCTGTGTATAACAGTGGTATCATCATTTTCTCAGTTATTTAAGGTTGGAACTACTTCCCGTTAGTCGCTAAGCATTACAATGATTTCCTTTTACTGTCTTTTATCACATTTTTCTTTTTTCTTTCTATCTACCCTATTTACATCCCACATCAGACCTCTGCTGTTCTGATCATCTCCTGATTATTTCTCTGCCTCTCTCCCTGCTTCTTTGACTCACAATTTGTTCTGAACACTGCAGGCTGGTTAATCTCATAAAGTAACACTTGATCATGTCACCATTCTCAAAATTTCTGATGGTCCTCTGTTGCTTAAAAATTAAGTCCTGTGTCTTTAGGCTGACATTCAAAAATTAAAAAAATATATATGCCCATCTTAATTTTCCAAACTTATTTTCCAGTGTTTTCACAGAAACGGTCTTAATTACTTTTTGGATCATATATGTGTAGGCTTTAAGTCCAGATTTGTCACTTCTCTGTTTTATTACTTAATATAAGCTATATTAACCCTAGTTAATACCATTGAGAAAGAGAGAGACTATAGCTTGTTCTAAGTAACAAAACTGACATGACAAAGTTGGACTTTGCCCAGGTCAAATGGAACATCTATGATTGAAGTAGGGATGGGAGTCAAGACCCCTAGCTTCTTGGCCTCTCCTGCTTTCATGATTTTTTTTATTGCATTATTCTGGACATGTTGCTCTGGTGTCTAGAACCCAGCTCTATCCCTCTCATTTGTAGAGTTACTGCATCATGATCATTTTGTAGAATTTGATTCTCAGGCCTGGGGCTTCTTTGACGAGCTGCCTATCAGGAAGACTATGACTGTCACTGCTCCAGACCCCAGTGCAGTGCCCAGTGCTAATCTCTGCTTAAGAAATAGCTATCAATCAGTAGATTAGGGATAGCTACAGATTCCTCTCATGGCAACAGATGATGCAAGATTTTCAAGATATTCCAGTAACACACCAAGTCATAGACTATAGTTATCAAATTGTTGCAAAGTAATTCTTGACTGTGGGTGTTTTCTTTGCCTGGGGATATGACTTAACTATGCTTATTAGTTGGCTTTTAACAAAAATGAATTAGATTACACAGGTGATTCTGCATTCTTTGGATGTTAAAACAACTAGTGCTTTATCTGATTTACTCTGCTAGGAAGAAGTACCTTCAGGTGAAGAAGCAAAGCACAGTTTTGTAATCACACTGAAGTCTGTCTCTGAAGGAGCAGAACTAGTAATTAATTCTTAAGATACTGGGCTGGATGACATTTTATGAAAAGTGTCAAGAAATAATGTTGTTCTGTTATTTCTATGTTAATTTATTCTTTACTACATAATTGAAGTAGTAATAGAACTTTATATTAAGTTGCTTTAATGTAAAGGAATTCATCAGATATCAGTCATAATTTTTATAATTTTATTTTTGTTTATTATGCATATGATACATGAAAGTCAGAGTATTCATTATGATCGGGCACCTGTGTGTCTCAGTTATGCATCTGACTCTTGGTTTCATCTCAGGTCATGATCTCATGGGTCATGAGATCAAGCCCCATATAGGGCTCCATGCTCAGTGGGGACTGTTTGAAGATTTTCTCCCTCTGTTCCTCCCCCTGCTCTTTCTCTCTGTCTCAAATAAACAAATTTTTTTTTAAAGAATATTCATTAAGGCCATTTGTCACAAGTTGCATAAATCCAATTTGAATGAATTTAAGTAAATGAGAAGGAGACAGAGAACTACTAGAAGAATCTTTGAATAGCTCTGAAGAAAACCAAACTGCAGAGAGGACAAGGGTCATGGAAAAACCTGAGAAAGGAGTTCACTCATGTGTTGCCAAGACTTTCTCTCCTCCTCCCCCTCTGTACTGGCTTCACACATCTCTCTCATTACAGAATATCTTTTCCCAAAATTCCAGAGAAGAATTTTAATTGGCCAACTTTGTAGCTTCCTTCTGACCCCATAACCTATGCCAAAAAAGCAACATCACATTGCACAAAATGGTTGCTCCCACAGTACCCATGTGGGCAGGAGCAGAAAACAGGATGCTGGGAGCCAGCAACGTGTCTAGTTTAATAACTTTTAAAGACATGCTTTTATGGAATTATTTAGGAGTTAATAGAGAAGTTCTCTTTAGTGGATGAAGATTTCAAAACAAAGAACCTTTTTCTATTTAATTGTAATTCTGATGACGTATTTTGAGTGTCATGACATCATTGGGAGGACTTTCACTGTACAAATCTCTGTAAGGAATTTAAAAATATGTAGGATATATTTTGACTTATTTAAAAAAA
>RCUC01068807.1:0-19069 GCA_003697995.1 Taxidea taxus jeffersonii
TCAGTTGATAAAGCAGTGGCAGGATTTGAGAAGGCAGACCCCAATTTTGAAAGAAGTCCTGCTGTGGGTAAATGCTATCAAACAGCACTACGTGCTACACAGAAATCATTCATGAAAGGGTCAGTCGCTGCCACAAACTTCATCAGTGTCTCATCTTAAAGCATTGTCCCAGCCACCCCCAGCTTCAGCAGCCACTCCCCTCATCAGTCAGCAGCCACCAACATCAAGGCAAGACCCTCCACCAGCAAAGACTAGGATTCACTGAAAGCGCAAATGATGGTTAGCATTCGTTAGCAGTATTTTTAAATTAAGGTGTATATATTGATTTTTTAGACACTATGCTATTGCCCACTCCATAGACAAACACAGTGCAAACATAACTTTTCTATGCACTGAGAGATAGAAATATTCATTCAACTTGCTTTATTGCCACATTTACTTTATTGTGATGGTCTAGCACAATATCTCTGAGGTATGCCTTTAAGATTATGGTAGCAAGAATTTGGCTACAAAGGGTGTGTGCTCACAGCATACTTGCTTCCCAGTTTCTCCCTAGAAGACAGCCTATAGGGAAATTATTAGTGTTTTTTGTTGTTATCTACCCAGGAGAATGGGGGCTCCCTAACTTGGTCACCCATGTCTGGTGTCCAGCCAGCACTCCAGAGCCCACGTGAGGAATGGTTATCAGAATCTATTTTTTCTTTGAACCATCCACAACTGGATGACTATGTCAGAAGCCAACAATCTTGGAGTGGAAGTCAATAGTTATTTCCAGTAATACTAAGCCCCTTAGTCTAGAAAAGTAAAGATTAACTCAGGGTTTATTGCATATTTGGTTCGTGTCCAACTGCAAGCTAGATACTTTCTCATATATGTGAAAATTCTCAACTCCTCACTGGGGAAGTGGACAAAAGGGGTTATTGTAGAGCAAACTCACTCTGCTGTAAGATTCCTTGAAGAGCCAGACTTTCTCATTGATTTTGTGCACCTGTCTCCTGCACCTGCATGACATCATGCAGGCATCAGAGGCAGGGCAAGGAGTAGCTCAGCTGGAGGACATAGAGCCACATGACATCAAGTGGGATTGAAGTGATGAGCTAGCTGGGTGAGGACAGCTATGAGCAATAACACTCTGGCAAAGACACAGAGTGGACATCTTATTCTGTATAGTCTGGACCCCCACTGGTACCTGTAATCCAGGGGCAAAAATAAGGACTTTCCAGCAGCAGCAAAGTGACTGTTTCTTCAAAGTCCCAATTCCTTTGGGTGAATGAATCCAAAATAGAGAAGAGTTGGAGGCTCTGAACCAGTTGGTGGGGTTGGGGGGGAGGGGAGCAAGAGGAAGAGACCTTGGATCATAGACTTTTAGAACCTAAAGACTGGAGATCTTTAGGTTTTGTGTAGCCCAAGGATTCCTCACCTTCTACCATTTATAACTCCCTCCATTACTTTTCCTAACCTCCTGTGCTTGGAAGCCTTTTTTTTCCCCCTTAAAAAACAATGGAATGTACTGAGTAATCATTTATTTTCCCATGTAAAAGACGGTATTCTAAAACTGAGTTAATCTCATTGATATCATTCTAACCGAAAATAACAAGACATTTGATATGTGTGCAGTCTTTTCGAAAGGCTAGAAAAAGTTTGCTGTTTGCATTTGCATGGGAATTGCAGATTGGGAAACACTGTTTCTTACTTCTTGTGCTTCTGACCTATCCTGGGAAGCCAGATATCTCTATTTTAAATTTATATATTTACTTTTTATTTATATGAAGTTGTGAGGCACTCCAGGTTCCACCTGCAGGCTCATGAATGCCATGTGGTTATCCTCTCTCTAGGAGACCCCTCCCTGACTCACCTAAGGCCATCCTCCACAGAAGTGCCGGCAGGGGTGACCCCAGAGCCAGAGAGCACCTCCCTTTCTGGAAAAGGTAGGGATGTTGGAAACTTTTTAAGGACTCCCATTCCTTGCAACCACACAGGTCCCCCGGAGTCCCTCAGATCCTTGGGCCACTGCTGGAGTTTCATGGCCAACTTAAGCAACAGAACCCACTTTTTGTTAACATCAACATTAAATTTTATGTTAGCTTAATCTTCTCTTTTAAATCAAAGTTGCTTGATAGCTAGGTTTCCTTTGCACACAATTAGTGATGGCTCCAAATCCACTCCAAATATGCTGGATCAGACTCAGACATACTTCCTCATCAAAACTGGAGAGGATCTGCAGTTTTGCCTGCCTTGCATGTTAGCCCGCCAACATTCATGGGTGCCAGTGGAAAACAGGGCATTCCTCCTTCAGAGACCAAGGATGTTCTTACTTGCTTGCTTACTTACTGACTTAGTTGGCATGTTTGCCTCAATTCCCTCATCTCTGTGTCCCACAGGGGCAATGGGGATGGGTCTCCAAGATGCCTACACATCCAACGGGCTGCTTCATAGCAGAGGAAGGCTGAGTTCAAGAAACTCGTGTCTTTTTTTTTTTTTAAGAATTATTTACTTATTTATTTGAAAGAGGGAAAGCTCTTGAGTGGGGGAGGGCAGAGGGAGGGAGAGAATCTCAAGCAGAGTCCATGCTGAGCACAGAGCCCAGTGATGGGCCCCATCCCAGGACCCTGCGATCATGACCCGGGCCAAAAATCAAGAGCCAGACTCTCAACCAACTGAGCCACCCAGGTGCCCCAAGACACTGGAATATTTTATAACCAACTGACCATGTCTGCCCTTTGCTCCAAGGAGAGGCGCTGTCTCCACATTCCAAGGGCATAGGACCATCTTTGAAAAGATAGTCCCAGGAGAGGGCTGCCGGTGCCTCTGCTGACAAGGTGTACAGAAGCATGAGAGACCCACACAGAACTGTTCCCCCGACGGTCCCAACTGTGATCGCTCTGGTACAGAAGCATTGGGCAACCCTGCCAACGTTACCCATTTCCAGGGTCTTAGCTAATCTTCTATCCCCATTTCCTCAGCACTGACCTCATGCTAAGAAAATTTGAAGTTGTAGGGACGCCTGGGTGGCTCAGTGGGTTAAGCCGCTGCCTTTGGCTCGGGTCATGATCCCAGGGTCCTGGGATAGAGTCCCGCATCGGGCTCTCTGCTCAGCAGGGAGCCTGCTTCTCCCCTCCCCTCTCTGCCTGCCTCTCTGCCTACTTGTGATCTGTCTGTCAAATAAATAAATAAAATCTTTAAAAAAAAAAAAGAAGAAAGAAAATTTGAAGTTGTAGAAGTGTGCCCTACATCCTAGGAAGCCTTACTTCACACTGACCTCCTGATCTTTTGTGTCCCGTTATCCAGTGTGGCGTTTCCCCGCCCCGTCTCCCCCTTCCTGCGCAGTCACAGTCACCCTGCTGCCGCTGGCCGCATTGCTCAGGCTCGCCATCCCTACTGCACGGCTTCCCAACCGTGGACGCATACGGGGATCTCCCTAGAACTCTGGCGATCTGGGGAGCAGTCTGGGAATTGGGGTTCTAGAAGTTCCCCCAAGTAATTCTTAGGGAGCCAAAGCTGAGAACCAACACTGAAGGGGAGATGGCGAGGCCAGAAGGAGGTTTCCTCCTGCTTAGTTAGGTAGTTCGTTGGCTACAGACAGGAAGATGTGGTTGAGCGCTGGCTACAGTGAAGTTTGGGGTAATTCCAAAACCCCTTTGACCCAAGCCACAGCTCGTTCACCAACTGATGAGAATGATCAAGCGGTGTCTCCCAGCCTTGCTTTCGTGCATCGAACACTTGATCAGGTGAAAGTGTGCAGTCAGGATCTCCGGCGTGGGAGTGTCGTCTCTGACACGGGGTGACGCGGCCAGGGACACGTGGGTGGAAATGCTCTGGGGGACCCTTCCTTCAAGTGTGCTACAGGGGAAACTTACTCCAGAAGTCGTGTGCAAACATGCAAAAAAATAAAGAAAATCAGCACCCTGGATGTCTGGCAAATACAGTTCCACTCGGGTTTTGAGAGCAGCCTCGGGTCCCTTCTCTAGAACACAAGCCCGGATCTACTCAAACCCGTGGCGTCTTTAACTCAGGTGCACCACGGTGAACAGCTGTAGAGCCTCTGGCATTCTGGAAAGTCCTGTGGCCATTCCAGGAGGATGAGTAGGTTTTACCCACATAAGGGATTTTTCCCAAAAAGCCATGGAGGAGTGCGCTAGGGGAGGGCTGTCCCATGGAGGACTTCACTAGAGCAAGCATTAAGCCCGCTGTCTTCCGGAGCTGAGCAGACACGACTCTAAACATTTATGTTCTCCATATCTTGCGCTTTCCTACAGAGCCCACTTTCACTTCCAAGTCAGACACCACAGTGGCCGCAAAGTCCACTACGGTGCCGGGCTCCAGGCTGACGCCATCAGACCCTCCTGCTGCAGGAACCACAGGGCTGATCAGTCATGAGCCCTCCCAAGCCCCACCTCAGACGACAGCAAAGGCCTTGGAGCTCACTCCCTCTGCCTCCCAGGAGACGCCAGGTTAGCGCTGGCTTTGCGTGCACTAGGAGAAGTCAGCCTGCCCGGGGCTGCTTCTGAGAGGCGGGTGGAGACCTGGAGGGCGCCGACTGCACAGCATTGTACCATCGGATCCAAAGTCCAGACGACTCAGTTAACCCTCTGCCTGCTGCTCTGCTCTCTAACCTCTGTGCTCTGCCCTGGCTCAGCCCCGCTGGAAAAGAAAGTCCATCTCCTGGATGGGACAAGGCTCACCATCTTGACCTACATGGCAGAGGCTTTGCCAATCTGAGTAATACCTGCTTCCTCCCAATATGGGGAGACAGCGGAAGCCTTCTGCAATCTGGAGTCACAATCTGTGGGATGGAAAAGCTCTCGGTAATCCGCATCTGCCGTAAAGGCCTATCGGATTCTTTGTGGCGTGTTTTTCTCTACTACGATACCACTGACCATATCGCCCGTGCTGTACCTTTCATCCCCGTGTCCCATTCATTCCATCACCGGAAGCCTGGACCTCCCACCCTCCTTCCCCCGTTTTGCCCATCCCCCCACTCCCCTCCCCTCTCGGCTGCCTCAGTTTGTTCTCTGCGTTTACGGGTCCGTTTCTGCTTTTGTCTGTTTGTTCATTGATCTCATGGTTTAGACTCCACATCTAAGTGAACTCATGTGGCATTTGTCTTTCTCTGCTGGGCTCATTTCACTTTGCATAATAATACACTCTGTGTCCAACCATTGTTATCTCAAAGGGCAAGATTTCATTCTTTTTTGTGGCTGAGTAATACTGTGTACATACATACATACCACATCTTTACCCGTTCATCTCCTGATGGACACCTGGGCTGCTTCCATGCCTTGCCTACTGTAAATAAAGCTGCTGTAAACATAGAGGGCATGCATGTATCTGTTCAGATTAGTGTTTGTGTTTTCTTTGGGTAAGTACCCAGCAGAATTACTGAATCTATAGCTATTTCCATTTTGAGTATTTTGAGGAGCCCCATACTGTTTTCCACAGTGGCTGTGCCAGCTTGCACTCCCACCAATAGTGCACAAGGTTCCCTTTTCTCCACATCCTCCCTAACAATTGTTGTTTCTTGTCTTTTTGATTCTAGACATTCTCACAGGTGTAAGGTAATAAATATCTCATCGTGGTTTTACATTTGCCTTTCCCTGATGTTTCGCGTGCCTGTTGGCCATCTGTGTGTCTTCTTTGGAAAAATGTCTATCTGGTCCTCTGCCCATTTTTCATCGGATTATTTGCTCGTGTGTGTGTGTGTGTTTGTGGGTGTTGAGTTGTGTAAGTTCTTTATCCATTTTGGATATTAACCCCTTATCAGATATGTCACTTGCAAATATATTCTCCCATTTGGTAGGTGGCCTTTTTGTTTTGTTGTTGGTTTCCTTCACTGTGCAAAAAAAGGGTACATTTGCTTCTTAAGCATGACCCAGCATCTAAATAAATTACCCTTGCTCTCTGCTAAAGGGAATTTGGTTTTGTCAGCCATGAATCTCTCAAGGCTTTAGGATGGAAGCCAAACTGCCCAAAATTCTTCCTGCTTAATGAGAAATTAATGCCTTTAGGACTACAGCAATAACTGAGCTGTCATCTCTTCTCTGCAGGTACATATGCACACCATTCTGGAACTATGACTGGTAAGTATGGTTTTTTTTTTTCTTTCTTGTCCTAGCAGTGTTTATGCCCAGAGGACCTCTGTTGCAGGAGGTGGGACCGGCCTGGTTTATGTGCTGCCCCAGCCTGGCCACCAGCAGCATCCCCTTCCACTCTAAAGGGTGTCCTGGTTTAGGTAGTAAGTTATAGGATCTATGGGATTCTAACATGACTGCTTATCTCACTTTTGGGAGCTCTTCACTGTCTGGCTGCTGATGTGGGAACCAGAGAGCTGACGCATCACAAAAGGGCCGCCTTCCACTAAGCTGGGCTAGGCTTGCATCCCGCACTTCACAGAAAACCAAGAGCACATACTGCTGTCATTGCAACCATGCTGCCATTCTGCCATAAATTGCATTCAGCTTTCACACGTGTTAGCACGACATGTTTCAAGCAAGACTGCTCAGAGTTCTCAATTGAGAACGCTTCTTTTTCAGAAGATGCACACAACGCCAAGACTTGGAGAGAAGGTGAATGACCCAGGGAGTGTGAGGAGGGGAGTGGAAAAGGATTCGCAAGAATTAAAGAAAGAGAGGAAGGGAGGGGAGGAGAGAGGAAGGAAAGAGAAAGAAGGGAGAGAAATGCAATCATAAGAAAGAATCTAAGGCTTTGGTCTGGTGAGTTTTCAATAAGCAAACAAAACAAAACAAAAAACCACCATAACTTCGTACAGACAAAAATCATTTCTATTTTCTATTTACAAGTTTTCCTACTGGAGAATGACTCATTTTTGTGGCTCTATTTTATCTGTATCACGTGTCATCTAGGGGCACCTGGGTGGCTCAAGTCATGATCTCAGGGCCATGGGATGGAGCCCACATCAGGCTTTGTGCTGAGCTTGGAGTCCGCTCAAGATCCTCTCCCTCTTCCTCTGCACTGCACCCTCCCCCAACATGTGCATGTTCATGATCGCTCGCTTTCTCTCTTAAAAATAAAAAAGTCAACCAAGTGGGTTCCATCATTTCAGCAGCTAGTTGATTAGAATGGTTTTAAAATGATCAAAATGTATATGCAAGGGCAAGACATTTTTTAAAAGCCCCCCTGGAGAGTATTTTCATGGAGAAACTGGGATTTAATGACAAGGACTCTGAAACAATAATATGTTTATCACTCAAGAGGCAACCAGCAAATACAGTAGCTGACCTAATTTTTCTCCCTATGTCACATATTACATTCACCTTTCTACAAAGCTTTGCATTGTTTATTCAGTTTTTTGAATTGGTAATATTTGTATAGGGTTTAAAAATTAAAAATTACATAAAGATATAGAGCAAAAAGCCCCATCTCAGACTGAAAATGCCCTTGCAGGAAGAAAGCAACCCCTGCTACCAGACTTCTGTGTATCCTTTCAGAGAGTCAAGCAGCAAAGAGCTCACAGAGGACACACGACGCTAGAGGGGTATTGTGTTCTCACTGTTTTGCACCTTGTTCATTTTCACATAGTGGTATCTCTTGGAAATCCTTCCTTATCGATACATTAAAACCACTTTATTCTTTAAAATAGCTACAAAACATCCTACCATATGGATTTGCCACAATTTATGTAACCCCCTCTTTTAGACATGTGACTGTTTACATTCTGTGTAAACATACAGACATACAGACTATGTTACAGTGATTAACTGGAAAACCTATCGTTTTGCTGTGTGCAAGTGTACCTGTAGGATAAAATTCTACACCTAAAATCTGGAGGGCCACATTTTCTAAGTAGATTTAAACAAAGACTTTATTACGGGATATCATCTTGTAATGTTTTTCCAGCTCATGACTTTCACTAGATTAAAATATCAGAAACTCTCTCCCAAATTCTGAAGTATGATGTCATAAACATTAACTCGATGCCTGCAATAGGCAAAGATAGTTCTGTGCAAGGAACTAGAAATACGAAGATTAAAAAACAAAAAAACCTTTCAATCTTCCCTGTTACATAAATAAGATTTCCTTCTTCCAGGGTGCTTCAAGGTAAACATATGAGCACCTAACTTAAAAGACCGATCAAGTCATTGTTAGCAAAGAAATAAAAAATAAAGATGAGTTATATTTCATTAGGTGTTATTTTAAGTTTCATCAGTGAGGAAGTTGTAAACTGAAATTAAAATCATGCTAGTTTTCTACGAACGCTTAGTGATGGTGCCTGCCAACTATGTCATAACAGTCTTGGCTACCTGAGACCCAAGAGTTTGCCCCTGTTGGGGACAAGCAGCAGAGACACTGGCTGGCTCCTTGGGCATCTGCAGGTGCTGCCGTTTCTGCATGAATAAGCCAACAGTGGACCATGTTTGTAAGCAAATGTAGATACTTTACCACAGTGATCACGCAGCAAATGTTAATTAACTTAACATTTTCATCAGCCCATTGATAACGACTGATGTGATTTTTAAAATGAGTCATATGAACGATTAGCGCAACTTCTAAAAGTTGGGGTTTTTTTTTAGTTCAACAGAAAATGGTATATAGTAGATGCTCAATAAATAGTAAATGAGCATGCAAATGAATACATCAATTTGAGAACTTTAACATTTTAATAAAGGTTTAGGAAGTGCAATTCATGGTTTCAGTGTCTTCAGTATCTACCGGCTCAGCTTGGCGGCCTTTCTTTTTTCTTGAAGATTTTATTTATTTATTTTAGAGAGTGAGAGCATGAGCAGGGGAGGGACAGAGATGGGAGGGAGAGGGAAAGAATTGGAAGCAGCCTGCCCGGAGTGCAGAGCCCCATACAGGGCTCAAACTCATGACCCTGAGATCATGACCATGAGAGTCAGATGCTTAACTAACCAAGCCACCCAGCGCCCCTGGCAGCCCCTTTAATCAAAAATTTCATTCAGTGATTCCAACATCCGCTCTCTGATCTTTGACTAGGTCCTCCTGAGGACTCCTGGCTGTGAAGTAAAAGGCCGGAAGGTCACCTATGACAGTGTTTACATTGCCATGTTCATTTAAGACACTAGGAGGGAAGAGTTCATTCTTCAAATTGTGTTATACTTCTCATCGTTCATATCTGAAATAGATTTGCGGCAGTTGATATGCTCAGCCTTTAACAGGAGCTAGCTCTATGTTACATCATTCATCTGTCTATTCAGTAGACTGAGTTCTCACTCTGGGCCAGGTTGGTTCTAAGTTGCAATGAATGAAGGCTTCTCCCTGAGAAGCAAACAGCACATCAAATGTACTTGAACTTACGGACTGTGAATGGTTTCGTTCAATCAGTTAGGTATTTACCGAGTACCTACTCAGAACCCAACACTTAAACGATGTGCTTAGCGCTCTGAGAGACAGACGAGAAACGCTGCCCAGGAACAGTGATACTCTTACTTCAAAACCGACTTCATCAGGGGCAGGCACTCCAGCACTCAGAAACAGCACTCCCGGGCGGACCTAGCGTACAGGTACTGCGACGGAATGGTCACCGGTCCCCACCCCACTCCACCCCCGCCGCCATGTTCTCAGAGGACCTTTTCATCCTCCACACTGAACAGTGGCCACTGGCTGACTCGGCCACTTTCTTTGCTTTAGACCCAACACATATGGCGGGTTGAAGTCAAGGCAGGGAGCGACTGGCCTTTCTCGCCCTCCTGAGCAATAATCCATTTTTTCTCCTTCCTCCCCCCAGACTCGAATCCTCCTCTGTTCTCCTCTGGCTCACCAAACCTCTCTCTTCCTCCTTCTCCAACCCACGCCTCCCCTAGGAAACACAAAACGGTGGGGAACTTGCCAGCTGATTCGTTCACCTCGCATCTTAGTGATTTTGGTTTCAATGTCTTTACTCAGTTTGCCTGGCTGTAATGGAGAAAGAGGCCAAGGATGAGTTTGTCCCTGGGTTCAAAGTGCTCTGTCACATCATTGGCTCAGGAACCCTCCTCTCTCTGGAGTTGGGAGTCTGCAGTCTTGGTTCCCATTCAGGAGAAACAGGAAGAGGCATTATGAAAGCAAAACTATAGTTGACACGAACTGGCCTTTTCCTATTAATCCCTCCGTGGACAGTAAATGCATGCCGAGCTGATGAGTCAATGGAAGAGCCTGTTTACCCAAGGGCATACCATTCCTAGGAAGTATTTCTGGTTTTTCGTCATAATGATCACTAATGTTAAATCTGAAAACTCAAAACATTTTTCACTAATTTGTCATGCTTCCTTGTTATTTCCTTTGGGACTTTTCTTGTTGACATTTACTTAGGCACAGGTAGTTTCGTCCTGACATCTCTACTCTCTCCTCTGGTGACAGCACCACTTCAAAAATATCAGGGAAAAAGCAAACTTTCTAAAAAAGAAAATAAGGATTATCTACAAGCCCACCATTACTTAACACATTGGTATCTATTCTTCAGGGCCGCCCTGTGCTACAGGCACACGCATGGCTTACCAGAGATTATTTTTTGGTTCATGTTTATCTCAGTCAGTTTTTTTTTTTCACTTAAGATATTGGAGACATCTTTCTGTGTTAATAAATATAGATTCATTTTATAATTTTTAAAAGCTGGATGATAGTCCAATATATGGGTAGACGACAGTTTAATTAATTTTCTATTAATAAGAGATTGAGATTAACATTTTAAGAATTGTTTGAAACAATATTTCAGTGAAAATGCCAGGGCATATTTGCCCATTTCCTGGGGATCAATCCCTAGAAGTGGGACTAGAGAGTCAACGGGTGTGGTCTTCTCGGAAGCTGTCGGTGTATGCTGCCAACTGCCCTTGAGAAAAACCGTACCACGGTCAGACCCGGGCCCCCAGATGTTCCGGGTTGTCGTCTCTCAGGGTAGGGCAGGTGGCTGCTTCTCTGCAGGGAAATTTCACAATCAGGAGGCAAATTGGCCAACTCTGCCTGGAGCTCATTACGGATGCAAGTGTTTTTGAAATAGGTTCGCCACGCCTGCAGGCTAAGCCCTCTGGCTTCCACACAGAGATCCCATGCTTTCTGTCCTGTCTAATCTCAAATGCCCTGCAGCTACTGGCCTCCTACTTGCAAGTACAGGCTATTCCTTTCTTCCATTTTTTTTTTAAGATTTTATATATTTGACAGAGAGAGATCACAAGTAGGCAGAGAGAGAAGGGGAAGCAGGCTCCCCACTGAGCAGAGAGCCCAATGCTGGGCTCCATCCCTGGACCCTGAGATCATGACCTGAGCTGAATGCAGAGGCTTTACCCACTGAGCCGCCCAGGAACCCCCAAGCTATTCCTTTCAACTGAACCCAAACAGAGTATTTCCCCTCTCCTAAGCCACTGCCTTACTCTCCTCTTATCCCTAACACCTTTTTACCTCTTCTTTCTTCTTACCACTCTCCCTCTGCCATAAAAAGTTGCCAATAAAAAAACAGTAATCATGGGGATGCCTGGGTGGCTCAGTCAGGTAGGTGTCCTACCCTTGACCTTGATTTCAGCTAAGGTCTTGATCTCAGAATCGTGAGTTCAAGCCCCGCATTGGGCTCCACGCTAGGCATGAAGCCTACTTAAAAAACAAAACAAAACAGATGAAATTGGAAGAAACATGGCACCGAATGCTATTGTTTCTCAATCGAGATTCTTTTTTTTTTTTTTTAAGATTTTATTTATTTATTTGACAGACAGAGATCACAAGTAGGCAGAGAGGCAGGCAGAGAGAGAGGAGGAAGCAGGCCCCATGCAGAGCAAAGAGCCCGATGCGGGGCTCGATCCCAGGACCCTGGGATCACGACCTGAGCCGAAAGCAGAGGCTTTAACTCACTGAGCCACCCAGGCGCCCCCTCAATCAAGATTCTGTGAAGTTGAAGGAAAGGGGGAGGCTGACCCACAGACAACTATTTTCTGACTTTGGATTTAGCAGCGGACCTGGTTTCCCGTCCACATACTCCCACCCCAGCCTGTGAACTCCGAGGCCTTTACTTTCCCCTCTTGTCCCGTCACCGTGTCACCCTGACCAGGAAGGATTAGGAGGGGAATGTGGCATGACGTGAAAGGGGATGGTTTGAGCTGGCGGTATCGGTGGGAGAAGAATGCGCTTTCCGCCCAGAAGTGGGGTAAACGGGACTGTGTGGACCTCCAGAAATGTTAGTAACAGTCAGCTGGCTGGGAGGGCATTTGGATCGCTCCGCAAGACCGTCAATTGCAAAAAGTTCTCAGATCCTTAGACATTCTCACTCCTGCTGCTGGGACTCTCCATGTTACAGCTCAGTTCTGTTCTCTTGCAGTGGTGACCGTGATCATACCTGTCGCTGTGCTCTGTGTGGTGTTGGTGGTAATTCTGGTCTGTTACCGAAAATTGAGGTGAGTAGTGCGAGAATCACACGGGATGAGATTCTTCCTTCCTTCCTTCCTTCCCGGAAAAGAGCATCGTCATGATTCCGCTGTCCCATCAAAGCAAGACCCCCTTTCCCGGCTACTGAGGCTGGCCGTCAGGCTCGCCCACTCCTGTACTGACCAAAGGGAGAGCTGGCCCTGGGAGGCCCTCCAAGGCCACCCACTGGAGACATGGCAGCCAGAACCTAACTGGTGACAAGGGGCTGCTGTACCTCAAGGAAAGAAAAGAATGAACCAAATTTTCTTTCCTTTTCGGAAGGAAAGAACCTACCCAATAACCAATCTGATGGATATGCAATTGCTACAGTACAACCATGAATATATTTCCTTGAACGCACTCATTAAAGACAGGGATACTTTCTTATTTATGCACTCATTCATGTCGGCCTGACTTTTGTTATTTCTAATCATTGAAATTCTTCCTTCACCATTGGTGACGAGAAGACCGTTTCCACCACTTGCTAAAATTTGTTTTTGTTATTTTTCTAATCCAGAGGCATTTTTATCATTTTCATTAAAGCCTTAAATGACATATTAGCCGTGGGACGCCTGGGTGGCTCAGTTGGTTAAGCAGCTGCCTTCGGCTCAGGTCATGATCCCAGCGTCCTGGGATCGAGTCCCACATCGGGCTCCTTGCTCCGCAGGGAGCCTGCTTCTCCCTCTGCCTCTGCCTGCCACTCTGTTGCCTGTGCTCGCGCTCTCTCTCTCTCTCTCTAACTAATAAGTGAATAAAATCTTAAAAAAATTTTTTTTAAAAAATGACATATTAGCCTTAATTTCATGCTTGCATCAGTTAGAAACCAGCAACCAGCATTCTGTGTTCATATGGCTGTTCTGGATCCATTGCCAGCATTGTACAATGAACAGCAGAAATCAGGTTTGTTGAAACAAAACTTTTAGTTTCTAGTCATAAAGATGATTTTTCTAAATATACCAGTATGAGGATGATACCCTCCTTCGAGCCTCACTTTGGCAAAATCAATGTTCCATGAAATGCCACTGTGAAGCCGGAATGAAAAAGTCATCTAAAAATTCACGTCCATCTTTGAAAGTTGTTAATACCATCCCAACCGAAGGACGTGCCATAAACCTCATAGATCACTTAGAAACAAACACACTAAGGTTGATGTGTGACTTGGAAATCTGTCAAAACAGCCCCCCATATGCTAAAATGTTGGCAAAATTTAAAAAATGGCTTTTATAAGGACTTTCTAAGTGTCATCTTAACTAAATTTCCACATGAGATGTTGTATTTGGAGTTCTTAAGAGATTATAGAGACTATATTCACTGATCTTTAAAAAAATGCACACCATCTTTCTTAAGCATGAGATGTTAAAAGTAGAATCTTACAAGAATTTGTAGATTTAGTATGTTTGGCCAATAAACATGCTGATAAGATGAAAATAACAATATTCACTGACTATAGTAGAGAAATATTGATCAATATATCTTTAAGAATTCGTAAACCTGGAAAGCAGTACTTGGCCACTTGGTGAATCAGTTCTTTGCTGTAAACGTATTTTGTTCCGGATGGGTTGTTAGGTAGGTTGGTCATTCAACAGACTGACTTTCAGCAAATCATTTTCAGTACACTGGCCTAGAGTCCCGATTTATAGCTTAGCTCTCCCTCCACGGACCTCAACGCACTTGCCTACTTGGTAACTGAAGTGGGGCTGATGGCCAGGAGCCTATTAGTTTCAGGTGCGTGTCCCACCGATGCAGCATTTTTATGCATCACGAAGTGATCCCCATGAGAAGGCTAATTACTGCCTGACGACACACAAAGTTATTGCACCATGATCGACTATATTCCCTCTGCCGTACATGACAGCCCCGTGACTTACTTATTTTGGAACTAGAAGTTTGTGCCTCCGAATCCCCTCCCCCTATTTCACCTGCCCCCCAGCCTGGCCCCTCTAGCAATCACCAGTTTGTTCCCTGTATCCAAGTCTGTCTGTCTTGTTTTGTTTGTTCATTTTTCTTTTTTAGTTCCACAAATGAGTGAGGTCATATAGTATTTGTCTTTCTCTGACTTATTTATTTTAGCACTCTACCCTCTAGGTCCATCCATGTTGTTGCAAATGGCAAGATCTCCTTATTTTTTATGGCTGAGTAATATCCTATCATGTATATATATGTCTTTTTTTATCCACTCCTCTATCGATGGACACTTAGTTTGCTTCCACATCTCAGCTGGGATAAATGACTCTGCAGTGAACATGGGGAGCGGCTCTCTCTTCCAAATGGTGTTTTTGTTTTCTTTGGCTTCAAGGTATTTACTCTGAAATGTCTTAAAGAGTTGCCTGTCCTCAAGAGGTAGATGACATAACCCACGGAAGAAACTGCTGACCCAGATACTTGGGCCTAAAAGCTGGAGTCCTTCAGTGACAGGGAGACACGTGGAATTAAGATGTTCTGCCTTCACCGCTCTTGGTTGCTCAGGGACTGGTTAATAGATTGGTTTCCTTAAACACATACCAAGTACCAAGAATGGTTTTTTTGTTTGTTTTTTGTTTTTTTTTTAAAGACTTTATTTATTTACAGACAGAGATCACAAGTAGGCAGAGAGGCAGGCAAAGAGCGGGGAGGAAGCAGGCTCCCCGCTGAGTAGACAGCCCGATGCGGGGCTCGATCCCAGGACCCCGAGATCATGACCCGAGCTGAAGGCAGAGGCTTAACCCACTGAGCCACCCAGTGCCCCCCAAGAACGGTTTTAAAAGCTTTATGACCATCGCATCATGTTTAGCAAGATGATCGTGTCTGGCTTTGCCGGGCTCCCAGTTACTGTCTCCTTTTTGTTCCTGCCATTTGAACTACTACTTTTTAGCAGAGGACTGGAAGAGGGGGGATGCTGCTCCAACAGCACGGGGAATCTTTGATGGATGAGCGGCTTAAAATACCAAAGTAAGAGTTCATACCTACCCTGAATGGAGGCAAACTAGGTTTTCCCCATCTGAGTGCTCAACAGGAACCATCTGTTCACTCATGTTGAGGGCGACCCTCTCTTTTCAAAACCTGTGACCATCTTTTTTACAGGCACACTGTGCAGACACCCAGTGTTGAAATGGAAAGAATGGAAGAGATGCCAATGACTAGGGGAACCGATGGCAGAGAGGAGGATGCAGAAAACTACCCACACGACCTAGGACACTCCAGGGAGAGACTGAGGGCAGCAGAGGCTGGAGCGAAGGCACCGACCCTGCCCTAAGCAAAGAGGACCTGGAAATGACTCAAGATCTTGGGCGCCAGCAGAGAGCCCGTCGGGATGATAAGACAGACGTCCTGGCATCATTGTATCGATGGCGCCCAGCCAAGACACCTCCCAGGCTCTCCAGTCTCAGGATGGATGCTCAGGACCCACCGGGCCCAGCCTTGGGTGTGGGGCACACTTCCCCAGATCCCAGCAGCCGAAGCTCTCCTGGGAGTGGCTGAAAGCCTCGGCTTTCCTTTTACTTCATTGTGACGTTTATTCAGCATGGCTTAGCATCCTGACCATCCCGCCCTTCATCCTGACTCGAAGTTTACAGAGAAAAGAAATACGCCTGAGACACTAAGACAGTTAGGACCCTCCTGCTGGCTTAAGAGATGTCTACAAGGATGACAAGAGCGTTGGCGGCTCCAAAACGCTATCCCCCTATTGAGGTGCTTGCGTGAACTGGAAGGGAGCAGAGAGGTATGGTGCCGCATGAATCCACTCGATTTAAGGATCCACAAGGAAGGAAATGGAACTCGGGGACATTTCCCATGTATATGCACTTCTATTTATACTCCCTGTCCATTATGTCTACATATTTTATATAACTGTTATTTTGAAACTCTGCCTTGTATAAACAAAATGTCTATTTTCAATACAAAAAAAAAAATGCACTGAAAGAATCACTGAGAAGAAATGTGCCACAAATAAAAGAGAAGAAAGAGTGGGAATGCAGCGTCCCAAATGGTTGAGTTTGGCTTTTTTTCTAAAAGGAGAAAAATAATTAAAAAATAAAATAAAAACCTTGCCTAAAACTGGATCCGATCACAGTTTTGGAGAATCTCTGATAAGATTTCCCTGTGAGAAGCAACAAGAGGCAGGTTATGGCCCCGGTGTGCTTCGCACACACACCGTCTCTTTCCCTGCACTGTTCTTTTTTTTTTTTTTTAATAACATTTATTTACAAAATCGGGGCCTCAGCCCACCTCCTCATTTTATAGATGAGGATACTGAGGTCTATGGAGGTCACATGGCTCCGTTAATGCGGGGCTGGGCAACATTTAGGAAGGGCGATGGGGTGGGAGAGGAGCAGCCCTGCCAGAACCCAGCCGCGAGCTCCCTCGCACTCAGCCGGGGGCAGGAGGATGGTCAGGCCCCCTTCACAGGTATTTGGAAAGTGGGACCCGGGCTCAGCTCGCCACCGGTCATTCACTAACTTCTTCACGTCATCAATCTCTATGGTTTCATCAAAATCGGAGGAAGGGTACGAATTTCCCGTGGCTGGTGTTGGGCCTTTAGAACCACGCCATTTTCCCTGGCTGCAAATTCTTTCCCAATGAGAGGAAACTCATTGCTAACACTTAATCGGAGCCACGGTATTTGTGGGTTTAATCACAATTAAACCTATCCTGAACCTGCCTGCTTATCTAAATGTTTTGCTTCTCTCTTCAGCTGTTTGCTCCTACATTTCTAGAATTTACCATTAACTGGATCCATTTTGTTCTTTATAAAGTTTTAAAAGGTTGACCCTTGTGATTTCAAAAACTAATTTCACAGAAGACACAACTCGGCACACACACACACACACACACACACACACACACACACACAAATGCATCCAGTCAAACCAGAATTTTGCAAGGCTTCTCCTGGGTGTCAAAAGTGTTAAGTCATAGGGGTACTTCACTGATTCGTGGTTCCATTTTACCCTCATCTTTGGAAAACTATTATGACGACCTGGGGGGGGGGTGGCATTTCGGGGCTACCTTGACAATTCCAAGCACTACCTCACATTCTGTCCCCATTTTACCTGAAAATAGTACTTGCTGATGCCAGAGGGTCTTGTTGGCGGGGGACACAGGGACCGGAAGTGAGGAGGGGGGCAGGGAGAGCAAGGACAGGCTACAGGGAGAAGGCGGGCGTGAGTTCCACGGGCAAGTGAGTAGTAGGCAGGGGTGCGAGGCACACATCTTCTGCTGCACCCCGGCCCCTTCCTAGTCCCTCCCGTCTCCCCGCAGTCAGGAGGCTGCACGCCAGAGTTTTCCCAAATCACCACTTTCCCCTATCCTACCTGAAAGCCTCTGATTCCTTCAGCCTGGGCAGGGTCCTGCCGATTGAGCCAGTATGATGCTCCTTGCTCTAGTTATCTGTTGCTGCAGACCCCGCCATGGAAACAGCAGCTTGCAACTCCGTTGTTTCTGGCCTCCGCGGGCCAGCTGGGCTCGGCCAGGCAGCTGTGTCTTACCTGGCAGCAAACAGGCGCTGCATTCAGCGTGGCTGGGCTGAGCCCGAAGGTCTGAGAAGGCTTCCCGGGCTCTTCCCATGGCTCAGCACACCTCTGAGCGAGCCTGGGCTTCCCGGCAGCATGGCGGCGTGGAGGCATCGGAAGAGACTGCCAGGCCCCTGAAAGGCTAGGGGCATCAACGGAAAGAAACTCTCTTTGGAGACTCTACCACAATACCTTCTGGGGCCATCAGAGAAACGCAATTTGTGCTTCGATCTGGGGCACGCAGTAAATGCCAATAAAGTCCCGACAGCTGAATGAACAAAATGACCCAGGGGTACCCGCGGGGGGACTGAGTCCATCTTTTTATTTTTTTAGTGGAAAAAGGTTTGAAAGTTCTTCGACGGGTACACCTTTAGCCCGCATCTGTCAGCTGGCCGAGATCTACATAGTTCACACTGTTTTCTCCTCTTTCATCTCCCGCCATCCACATTTGCCACAGAGAAAACTGACTGCTCCTCACCTTTTCTGTCTTGCTTTTCTCCTCGCCTCATCAGCAACACTTAGTGATCATCGTCTTCTTCAATCTTTCGGACATTAGGAAAGAAACAGACACCAAAGAGACACATTCAAGGGTCTCTCCGTGTTTCTGACAGTCCAATCCATTTTCTTCATCAAGGAAGGACCCTTTACTACTAGCCTCAGAATGTCAAGAATGTAACAGAGTCCTGAGTTGGTTTGTTTTCCCACAAACCTATGCTCCTTGAAGACCAGCCCGGATTCAAACAGTACAGGAATTCATAAATTCATAAACAGTACAGGATTCAAACAGTACAGGAATTCATAAATTCATAAACAGTACAGGAATTTATAAATTCCCCAGAATTTATAAAGTTACAACACTACCTTCATAGGGAATTCTGGCTCTTTTCTCCCCTACGAGCCTGTCTATAAATCCACCCGCTCCGCGGTCTCGCTACCTTTAGCTCCCCGGGATGCAGCAGCCCTTCTTCTCCCATTTGGGGGACCTGCTGTGGTGCTGGGTTGCCTGAGCACCCACTCACCTAGAAAGGCAGACATCCCCTCTCCTGCTCCCACCCGGGTGTGGGGCCCTGACCCGGGCCCATCAGATACCCCCACCCAGTTGGCCCTCAGAAGCTATGCTGTGGCTCTGGATGGAATGCACACAAAGGGCCTGGTGCGGGGGCACCCAGCCATGCTGCAAAACCATCAGAAGGCTGACATACTGCTTCTTGGCTCTGCGGATTTTGGCTTTGCTTTGTCTC
>RCUC01068811.1:0-24375 GCA_003697995.1 Taxidea taxus jeffersonii
TGCGAAGCTCCCAAGGAGGGAAGGGACCCAAAGGGTTTGTCATTTTGAGTTAATATTTGCATAAGATGTGAATCTAGGGCCTCTGAGGTGGCTTAGTTGTTAATCATCTGACTCTTGATTTTGGCTCAGGTCATGATCTTGGGGACAGTTTATGCCGGGCGTGGAGTCTGCTTAAGATGCTCCCTCTCCCTCTGCCCCTTCCTACTTGTGCTCTCTCTGTAAAGAGGAAAAAAAAAGATATGAGTCTAATGTACTTTTAAATCCTTGAAGGTATGCTGTTGGGAATTTTCCAGTCAGTAATGATTTTTAGGTTTTCAGATCCCAATAGATATAGAAGTTGTGTTAGCTGCTGTTGGCTGAAGTTGCGACTTTTCACCGTAGGTGCTTCTCAGAGTACGTTGCTTCCTCCTCTGATGCTGTCCACTGATGTGCATGTAATAGGTGTAGGGCTACTTTGAGAGCCAGGCCACTGAGGTTTTAGGGCTGCCCAGCAGTAGAGTGACACGTGGTCATGCGTGCAGTGGGATACTGTGCCATGGGCTTGTCTGTATCTCAGACCATTCAGAGAGGAGAGCAAGGCCTGAATGAAACAAGGCAAAGCTGCCGGGAGTCAGGGGAGCAATGCTGTCAGGTAGCAGGTCTATACTGAGCCCAGTCAGGTTCCTAGCCCTGTGTGTTGGAGAGCTGTGTAAAGCAGTTAATGAGTAGCAAAAAGATATAATTTGGAGATAGAAGCTTTGATTTTAAACTGGATGACTTTGGGTTGGTCATTTCTCTGTGAATTTCAGTGTCTTCAGATATACAGTGTGAATGTTAACTTCATAGGGTTGTTTTGTTTTTGAAGGTCAGATGAGATTATCAGTGGGGAAGTGATTTGGAAAC
Source organism: Taxidea taxus jeffersonii (assembly GCA_003697995.1). NCBI lineage: Eukaryota > Metazoa > Chordata > Mammalia > Carnivora > Mustelidae > Taxidea > Taxidea taxus. The sequence goes on from RCUC01068811.1 coordinate 883, forward strand.
TGTAAAATGCTGTGCACATTTAGGAATGTAATGGGGAGTCAAGAAGAGAAGAGACTAACTCTTCTGGGAGTTGTTATTGTGGGTTTGTTTGTTGGATGGTTTATTTGTTGGTTTTTTAAGATTTGCCCCTGCCTGTGATTTATAGCAAAGGATTGAGGCTTATTGGCCAGATGCATGTTTCTCAGTTTTTTTTTTTTTTGAAGATTTTATTTTTTTATTTGACACAGAGAGATCACAAGTAGGCAGAGAGGCAGGCAGTGGGAGAGGGAGAATCAGGCTCCCCGCTGAGCAAAGAGCCTGATACAGGACTCCATCCCAGGATCCGGAAATCAGGACCTGAGCCGAAGGCAATGGCTTAACCCACTGAGCCACCCAGGCTCCCCTGTTTTTCAGTTTTAATTTTACATGTGTTGTGACATTGTCTTTTTGTGAGTGACAGAACTACAACTCCAGCTGACTTAAGCAAGAGGGGGACTTAGTGACTGAAGTAACTAAGAGGCTAGAAGTCTATTTACCTTTAGAAACAGCAAGATCCAAAACAGCAAGGGGCTTGAATGAGGTCATTTGGACCTAATCTCTCTTCCTTTGGCTCTGCTTTTCTTTGTTTTGGTGTCATTCTTAGGCAGGCTTCACCCATGCAGTGGCAAAGATAGTATCAGCTTTGGGTGTGCATTCTATTAACTAAGCAACCGCTATTGATAGATAATACCTCTGTCCTGATGGTGCTGGCAGCCTTGGGTACAATTTTGGCTTGGGTCATGTGCCCACCCTAAAGTAATCACAGGAGAATGCGGGACTTTCATTGGCCAACGGTTACCTTCTTTCTACTCATGGAACCCAGGGGTTAGGGTCAGCTCCCTGGAGCCATGTGGGCTGAGAGCAGGTAAGAGTGGTCCCTTAAGGGAAGATCAAGATGTATTTACATGAAGAAGGGTTTGGGAGGTGGGAGATAGATCAGCAAAATTCACAGATGTTCACTACAAAAAAAAAAAGTCTGTTTCCAGTACTTAAAACTCAATCAAATAGAGTTGCTGTGCTTGAAGAACCAGGTATTACCAAGGAACTTGGGTGAGAGGGAAGGTGTGCAGAGCAGAATTTGAAAACTTCTGGACAATTTATCCACTAAATATTTGTTCGATGTGTGCTAGTCCTTGAATCATTTCTTCCTATCTTTCTGGACTTCTATAGAAGAGATTGTGTTTTCCCTCCAGTCAGGGAAAGTGAGGTAAGTACCAAAGCCAGTTACTGCCTGGAGCTGAAGAAGCCAAGGACCTTGCTTAGTTAGCCCTGACACCAAACTGCTTTTATTTCTTTCTTTTTTTAAAAAAAAGATTGTATTTATTTATTTGAGAGAGAGAGTGAGAGAGAGCATGAGAGGGGAGAAGGTCAGAGGGAGAGAAGCAGACTCCCCATGGAGCTGGGAGCCTGATGCTGGACTCAATCCCTGGACTCTATCCCTGGACTCTGGGATCATGACCTGAGCTGAAGGCAGTCGCTTAATCAACTGAGCCACCCAAACTGCTTTTCTTGAAGAAGCCCCAAGCCTTTTGAATTTAAATAGAGACTCAGAGAACACGAAGGAGTCACTTTATAATGTACTGGTTAATGTGAATGGTGAAATATAGTTGTATCCTCAGCATTTTGCAAGGGCTCTGTATGCTAGAGTGTATAGACCTGTGAGCTGGATTCTGTTTTGTAAATTGAGGGTAAAGCTGCCCTCATACACCAGCCAGCTCACCACACAGCTAACAGCCATTCAGTATTTGTTTTTGTTTTTTTTAAAGATTTTTATTTATTTATTCGACAGACAGAGATCACAAGTAGGCAGAGAGACAGGCAGAGAGAGAGGAGGAAGCAGGCTCCCCGCTGAGCAGAGAGCCCAATGCGGGCTCGATCCTAGGACTCTGGGATCATGACCTGAGCTGAAGGCAGAGGCTTTAACCCACTGAGCCACCCAGGCGCCCCTTGTTCTTGTTTTTTTAAGATAAAATACATTGAACATAAAATTTGCCACTTTAAAGTGTACAGTTCAGTGGTTTTTTTCTTCCAACAATGTTGAGCAACCATCACCACTATCTTAATTCCAGGACATTTCATCATCCTAAATGAAACCCCATTACCCATTAAGCAGTCACTCCCTATTCTCTAGCCCTTGACAACCCACTTTCTGTCTCTGTGGATTTGCCTGTTCTGGACATTTCATTTAAATGGAATCATGTCTGGCTTCTTTCACTTAGTATAATGCTAGTATATATTTATCTTATTACTGCCTTATGATACTTTTTTAGAAGTAGAATTATCTCACAGATTTACCAGGTAGTCATTTCTTCTATCCTGAAATATATGCTTGGGATGGACCTACCTAACAGTTGGGAGTAGCACTCACATCAGATCCTTGATCTGTCAAATAAGAGCTCTCATAGTGGAGGACAAGTGGAAGCCTTTTCAATTGCTGCCTGTTCCCCCCCTAGGGATCGTGAGTCAAAACCAATACCACATTCTGTGAGGGACGGTGGAGATTAGTGCTACTCTTAAGTATTTTAAGAATATATATAAGGATGGGGGCGCCTGGGTGGCTCAGCGGGATAAAGCCTCTGCCTTCGGCTCAGGTCATGATCTCAGGTCCTGGGATCGAGCCCCACATCGGGCTCTCTGCTCAGCAGGGAGTCTGCTTCCTCCTCTCTCTGCCTGCCTCTCTGCCTACTTGTGATCTCTGTCTGTCAAATAAAAAAAAAAAAAAGAATACAAGGATGGTGGTCTCTATTATAGTGACATTTAATTCATTGGTCTGCCTTCCTACAAAACTGGATAGATCCTGGGGAATGTGACTTCAGCAGTTCATCCGAATAGCCCTAATTATGACTGCTGGTGTGCATGTGGCATCTTTGCTGGAGCACGTTAATATGTGGACATTAATTTGATGAATGCATTCTTTTCTATCTCAGTCTGTCCAATGGAGCAGATTCAGTATACCTTTCTGGTTTTGCTCAGGGCTGCATAAACACTTCCACTCCTGTACTCCTTGTCATACTCCTAGTCATAATCATAATCATTACATTGATGACATCATGCTATAATCAGCACGAGCAAGAGAAGGTTAGAACTTGCAGGCCTTGGTAAGAAACATGTGCTCCACAGTGGGTTCTGTCACCTTCTTTGCTAAAGTGGATATATTTGTTTTTTTTTTTCTTTTTTAAAGATGTTATTTATTTATTTGACAGACAGAGATTACACAAGTATGCAGAGAGTCAGGCAGAGAGGGGAGGGGAGAAGCAGGCTCCCTGCTAAGCAGAGAGCCCGATGCAGGACTTGATCCCAGGACCCTGGGATCATGACCTGAGCCGAAGGCAGCGGCTTAACCCACTGAGCCACCCAGGCGCCCGATATATTTGTTTTTAAAATATGTCCGCAAATGTTTGATACTCATCCTATCAAGAGGTAGAGCCAATTCCCCTCTTCTTGACTAAGTTGGTAACTTGAATCCAACAAATAGAGTAAACTAAAAGTGATGGTATATGACTTCAGAGACTAGGTCATAAGAGTTTGTCTCTCTGTCTCTTGGATCACTCACTCTGGGGGAAGCCCACCAATACACCTCCAGCACTGATTTGCAAGGAGCATGAGTGAGCCATCTTGGAAGTAGATCCTCCAGACCCAGTCAAGTCTTCAGTGACAGTAGCCCTTCATGAACCTTTCTGAGAACTCTGAGCCAGAACCACCTGTAAATGCACTCGCTGATCCCTGACTCTCAGAAACTGTGATAATAAATGTTTATTGTTTTAAGCAACTTAGTTTTGTTGTGCAGCAATAGATACTAAATCACAGCCCCACAAGCTGTACGTGAGAGTTCTAGTTGTTGGACATTCTTTTCAACACCTAGTATTTGCCTATTTTTTTTATTCTAGCCCTTTTGGTTAGTGTGGAGTATTACTGCAGGTAGTTTTAATTTGTGTTTCCCCAATGATTGACGAAGTAGAAGATCTTTTTATTCATAAATAAATGAATAATATATACATATGGCAAATATATGTATATATATATAAGTTGAGAGAGTATGTATGTGTGTATATATGGCATATATACACATTTATCATATCTATGTCTACCCATATACATACACACTTTCTGGTTTTATTATTTTGTGAAGTGTTCAGGTTTTCTGCCCTTTTTTTTTTTAATTGTGTTGCTTGTCATTTTATTTGTTTGTCGGTGTTCTTTATGTATTCTGGAACATACAGGTTCTATATTGTGAATATCTTTTCTCAGTTTATCAACTTTTTCTTTTATGTTTAGCCCTTTTTGTGTTCTTCTAAAGAAAACTTTGCCTATTCCAAGATCAGGAAGCTATTCTTCTATTTTCTCACTTATATGCTTTATTCTTTCATTACTTTCACACAGATCTGCAGTGATGTGAAGTTACTTTTTTTGAGTATGGTGTGAGGTAGTGAAGGTATATCCCCCCATTCCTCACCCGCACATGGATACCCAGTTGATCTAACACCATTTATTGGAAGGATTATTCTTTCCCTTCTGTACTGTAGTGTCATCTTTTTATGAGCCAAGTGACCATAATGTATGGATCTGTTTCAGATTCTCTGTTGTATTCCGGTTGGTCGTTTTGTACCCTTGTACCAATTCCACATTGTCTTAATTATTATTATAATGGGTGTTGATATTTGGTAGTGTAAGCCTATCAGCTTGTTGTTCTTCAGGACTGCCTTGACTGTTCTTGGTCCTTTGTATTGCTAGATGAAATTTAGAGTCAGTTGATCGATTTCTGCTAAGAAATAAAAACTTACTGGAAATCTGACTGGGTTTGCATTGAATCTGTGTTTTAATTTGGGAGGACTGACATCTTAACTAGATGTAGTCTTCCAATTCACAAGCGTGATATGTCCTTCCATTTAGTTAGAGCTTTACAGTTATTTTTTCTATAGTAGTCTAAGTTTCCTTCTGGCGGTCCTATATATCTTCCACACTCCTCCCCCTTTGCCCCAGGATTTAATATATTTTTGATACAATAGTAAATGGTACTACCACATTTTAAAGGTATTATTATTATTATTATTATTAGAGGGAGAAGGAGAGAGAGAATCTTAAGTAGGCTCCCCTCCCAGTGAGGATCCCCTTGATTTTACAACCCTGAGATCATGTAAAAGTCTTATTTTTTTATACAATAAACCATTTCAGCGAAGTCATTTAGCCTTCAACACTTCCATCTTCAATTTCTTTGCTGTAGTAGCTTGCTTAAGAATGACTCAGGAAAGAATTCCATGCATAATGTTTCTTTACCCCCACCCAGAATCCTTTTATTTTTTTTTTAAAGATTTTATTTATTTATTTGTTAGAGAGAGAGAGAGAGAGCGCGTGCACAGGCAGGCAGAGGCAGAGGGAGAAGCAGGCTCCCTGCCGAGCAAGGAGCCCGATGTGGGACTCAATCCCAGGGCAAGGAGCCCGATGTGGGACTCAATCCCAGGACGCTGGGATCATGACCTGAGCCGAAGGCAGCTGCTTAACCAACTGAGCCACCCAGGCGTCCCCCACCCAGAATCCTTTTAAATTTCCAGTTAAATCAGCTGCTTTATCAGTGGGTATGCTTAAGTTGTGTTTCATAAAACCATTTATTTATTATTTTAAAAAATTTTATTTATTTATTTGCAAAATAAGTAAAGAGAGAGCATGAGCAGGCAGAGGGAGAAGGAGGCTCCCTTAGCAGGGAGCCCAATGTGGGACTCTACCCCAGGACCTTGGGCTCGTGACCCAAGCCAAAGGCAGATGCTTAACCGACTGAGCCATCCAGGCATCCCTCATTTATTATTTAAAATAAAACTTTATTTTATTTTTTAAAATTTTATTTATTGATTTGAGACAGAGAGAGACCAAACAGGAGCAGAAAGGTGGGGAGAGGGAGAGGGAGAAGCAGACTCCCTGCTCTCCCTGCTGAGCAGGGAGTCTGAAGCTGGGGCTCAATCCCAGGACCCAGAGATCATGACCTGAGCTGAAGGCAGATGCTCAAAGGACTGAGCTACCCAGGAGCCCAAAACTTTATTTTAATAAAATAAGTCTTGCACTCTAGAAGATTTTTTTTCTCTTGTACATTTTCCCTTTAGTGGCCCTTAAGAGGCAGTTCCTTTTATATTTCACTGTTTAAGAGAATGTCTCAAATTCTTTAACTGGCACGTGAAGAAAACTTATATCCTACTCTATAGCAAATCTCCTATGCTCCATAATTTGTAACATTTTTTTTAAATCCTAGGAAATATTTTATTTTTACTCTTTTTTTAAAAAAATACTTTATTTATTTATTTCACAGACAGAGATCACAAGCAGGCAGAGAGGCAGGCAGAGAGAGAGAGAGAGGAGGAAGCAGGCTCTCTGCTGAGCAGAGAGCCCGATGCGGGGCTCGATCCCAGGACCCTGGGATCATGACCTGAGCCAAAGGCAGAGGCTTTAACCCACTGAGCCACCCAGGCGCCCCTATTTTTACTCTTTCATTTTTTAAATATTTTATTTATTTATTTGACAGAAAGAGCCAGAGAGAGAGAGAGAAAGAAAGAGCACAAGCAAGGGGAGCATCAGAAGCAGAGGGAGAAGCAGACTTCCCACTGAGCAGGGAGCCCAGTGTGGGGCTCAATCCCAGGACCCTGAGATCATGACCTGAGCCAAAGGCGAGTGCTTAACTGACTGAGCCACCCAGGCACCCTGGAAATATTTTATATATGTTGTTTAAACAGCATTTGCTAACAAATGAATGCAGTTTGAAAAATAGAAAAATGTTGCTTTTCATGTACCATTTAATCTCATTTTTTACTGGGGCAAGAAGGAAATAGTATTTCACAATGATATGTGCCTTTTGTTTTTCGCTATTAAGCAGGAAACCTGTGAATAGACTTCTTAACTAGATTGGGTTTTCTCTGGACTTTAAACATCACAGAAGATATGTAGAGGTTTATCTGTAGATTTAACTTTTAGATCTGTTTTTAATAATGATGGCTTTATTTCATTATTTAATACAAGGGTCAACAAGCTATGCCTACTTGTATAAATAAAGTTTTATTTGTACATATCCATATTCATTTGTTTACATATTACCTATGGGTACTTTTATACTCTAATGGCAAAGCAATTCAGTTACAATAGAAAATATGTGCCCTGGGGCACCCAAATGGCTTACTTGGTTAGGCCTGGGACTCTTTTCTTTTTTTTTTTTTCCTTCAAGATTTTTTTTAATTTATTTGAGAGAGAGAACCAGAGGGAGGGAGGAGAGAGCACAAGCTAGGGGAGCAGCAGAAATAGAGGGAGAAGCCGACTACCCACTGAGCAGGGATATAGGGCAGATGTTTAACCAGCTGAGCCACCCTGGCGCCCCTGGGCATGGGCCTATTGATTTCAGCTCGGGTCATGATCTCGGGGACATGAGATTGAGTCCAGAGTCTGGCTCTGCACTCAGGTGGGAGCCTGCTTGAGATTCTCTCCCTCTGCCCCTCCGCTAAAGCATGTACCTGCGCATGCTCTCTTGCTCTCTCTCAAACAAATAAATAAAGCTTAAAAAAAATGTATGGCCTGTGAGCCTAAAATATTTACTCCGGGCCTTCAGAAAATATTTGCTGACTCTGATTTAATATACCAAGGCACAGGACACACTAAGGATGCAACTCATTGTTAATGATAAATGTAGGGCACCTGGGTGGCTTAGTTGGTGAGCGACTGCCTTCAGCTCAGGTCATGATCTTGGAGTCCTGGGATCGAGTCCCACATGGGGCTCCCAGCTCCACAGGGAGTCTGCTTCTCCCTCTGACCTTCTCTTCGCTCAAGCTCTCTCACGGTCTCTCTCTCAAATAAATAAATAAAATATTTAAAAAAATAATAACTACTAGTTATACTAGGCATAGAAGGGCCAACTTTGTTTTACTATTATTTATTTTTGTTTGTAATTTTATTTTATTTTTTTTTTTTTAAAGGTTTTATTTATTTATATGACAGAAAGAGAGGGAGAGAGAGCAAGCAAGCACAGGCAGACAGAGAGTCAGGCAGAGGCAGAGGGAGAAGCAGGCTCTCTGCCGAGCAAGGAGCTCGATGTAGGACTCGATCCCAGGATGCTGGGATCATGACCTGAGCCGAAGGCAGCTGCTTAACCAACTGAGCCACCCAGGCGTCCCTTGTTTGTAATTTTAATATTATCCTCAATCCATGGGATTATTTTTTATTTTTGTTTACTTATTTGCAAGAATCCCTTAAAATCATTTATCTGTGTGGTGAGGGTTGGTTTGGTGGTAAAAAAAATAAAAACCATGATACATAAGTTCATTTAACTGCAATATGTCCTAGTATCCTAAGAGCAAATGAGTGATTTCAAACACTGATGTTCTCCCTCGGACACTGTGGAGTTCCCCCTTTACCCTCAGGACATCTTGTATGTAGTAGTTGATGTGGAAACATCTGATAGACTCAGAAAGGGGATCATCCTTAGTCTGTATGGTTAATATTGACAAAGCATAATTCTTATGTTTTAAGATTAAAAACAAATATGGAGGTGCCTGGGTGGCTCAGTGGGTTAAGCCTCTGTCTTCAGCTCAGGTCATGATTCTAGGGTCCTGGGATCGAGCCCCACTTCAGGCTCTCTGTTCAGCAGGGAGCCAGCTTCTCCCTCTCTATCTGCCTGCCTCTCTGCCTACTTGTGATTTCTCTCTCTGTCAAATAAATAAATAAAAAATCTTAAAAAACAACAACAACAAATATGGACTAAGAGTTTTCACTTTTCTTCCTGTACTTTCATTGGAAAGTCTTGTGCAACCCATTTTGGAGATGACTGTCTTAATATATATTGTTTGTATAAATTCCTTCTGAATGTGGACATGATTTCTGAATATAAATACACGTTTATGGCGTAATACAACTCCGAGTCCAGTAAAGACGACCTTGTGTGGACAGTGTTGCCAGCAGTTGCAGTTACAGAGCCTGGAAGCCGAGCAAAGCCTCCCTTAGACGCTTCATCTGTTCTTATCATGTGTGGGCAGCTCTGTTCCAATAAGATTGTGAGTCTGCAGCTAATTAATCCAAGAATTTAACCTTCGAATGGAGGATACAGGACCGTGTCTTCTTGCCAGTCTGTAACCCACCAGAAATACTGCAGTGAGCAGACCCACCAAGCCAGCAGGCCTCATTAGTTGAGGATTCACTTTGTTGAGTTGACAAAAGTTTAAGTATGGAGTCACAATGCTTGGGTTCAAATTCTGGACTTTTTATTTTATGAGCTGAGTATTCTTAGACAATTTTGCTTTAATCTTTCTATGTCTCAGTTTACTCTGATGTTAAATGGGGAGAATGGTATCCAATTTATAAGGTTGTTAGGAAAAATCAGTTTTCCCATATAAAGTGCTTAGAATAATATCTGGCATGTGTGAAATGCTCAATGGAATGTTTGTTAGTGTTTCACTTTTTCTTTTTTAATTTATTTGACAGACAGAGATCACAAGTAGGCAGAGAGGCAGGCAGAGAGAGAGGAGGAAGCAGGCTCCCTGCTGAGCAGAGAGCCCCATGTAGGCCTCCATCCTAGGACCCTGGGATCATGACCTGAGCCGAAGGCAGAGGCTTTAACCCACTGAGCCACCCAGGTGCCCCAGTGTTTTGCTTTTTGAAGGCTCAGATTTTGTCAGTACCCTGAGAATATTTTTCTAATCAGACTTGCTTTTTAAAATGTAAATAGTATCTATTCAATTATTTTTAATTATTCACATATGACGTATTATTCGTTTCAGGGGTACAGGTCTGTGATTCATCAGTCTTATGTAACACATAGCCCTCACCACAACAGTTACCCTCCCCAGTGTCCATCACCAGCCACCCCATCCTCTGACTCCCCTCCCCTCCAGCAACCTTCAGTCTAAGCAGACTTTCTTAACCAAATTCATGAGGCTGATCTATGAAACAAGAATGCCAGTTTTTAATTTTACCTCGAGACATGGAACTATCACATCTACTGGAATGCCTATTTTGGTAGAACCAGTGCCTTTTCTCCCTTTGGGTGGCACAGTGGAACACCAAATCCTAATCAGAATGGTTATGGTGAACATAGAGTCTGAATTAGGGCCTTAGTTAGATGAATGCAGTGTTTTGTTCTAATGCCAAAGTGGCTAAAATGAGTATTTATTACCTTTTAAGAATTTCTTCACTTAAAATGCCAGACATTTACTTTCAGCCTCTTTTGTCACTTGCCATAGGCTCTTTTGGTCTGATCCACTCCCCATGGACTTGGACTCTGAAGAGCTGGTGACATGAAGCAGCAGATGGCAGTGGTGGTGGTGCGTGTAGCAGAGTGGAGCTCCTGGGATAGCAGAGGTGTGGGGCAGTGGCTGTGTTGTGGAGGCTGGTGGTAGTAGAGTGCCTGGGCATTGGCAGCTAGCACTCACTTGGCTTCTCTGTGCTCTGTGGAGCAGGGAAGCATGAGGTTTGCTGATAGACTAGTTCTGCCACCTGATTTTAGGCATTGTTCTTGGCATCTGTCTCTGGTTTTCCACTTTTTCAGGTGAAGCTGAGCTTCTCTTTTTAATAAGTTGTTTTTTTGCTTAGACTAGCCAGAATCAGTTTTGGTTGTTGAACTTGCAAACTAAGTTGTTCTTGCAGCTGGGAACCCTGACTGATCTAGGGGCTATGATAGCTTGCTGCAGTCACCTCATAATAGGGATGCCAAGGTCCTGGGAAAGCAACTGGAACATTTGAATGTCATTGGCTCCCTCTCTCCTTGAGAGTGTTAGAATCGCTCTATTCCCAGGGCCGTGGCATATAGCAGTTGCTCGGTAAACCTTTGTGGAAGGAAATGAATGATGGGCTCATTCTGCCAATGAATCCAGTTATGTGCCTGCCAATACATGTCTGTGACTTTGCTTTTTCTCAGCTTTTATGGCTGACCAACCTCCCTGATAAAGGATACATTTTTTTTGGGTGCCTGGGTGGCTCAGTCTCTTAAGTGCCTCCAGCTGAGGTCATGATCCCAGGGTTCTGGGATCGAGTTCTGCATCAGGCTCTTTGCTCAGCAGGCAGCTGGCTTCTCCCTTTGCCTGCCGCTCCCCCTCCTTGTACTCTCTCTCTCTCTGAAAAATAAATAGATAAAATTTTATAAAAAGGATACATTTTTTTCTTCAGATATGTCAATACACATGTAATCCTGGCTTGGGAACTATTCTGTCTTTTAACCTCACTTGGTTTATCTGTCCTCTGTGAACTTTAGTTTAGCTCTGGGATTGTGTGATTGTGATTTGTGTGTGTGTGTGTAGAGGGGCCCCTCACAGAGCCCCAAAGTGCCCATAAGAACTTGAATCCCTTCCTGGTATCATAGCTTTCTTGGCATTCTGGAAGCCATCATTTCTTGAGTCTTCCTCGTGAGGCCTGTTGGTGGAATAAAGAAAAGACTATACAGGGACTCCTGGGTGGCTCAGTTGGTTAAGCAGCTGCCTTCGGCTCAGGTCGTGATCCCAGAGTCCTGGGATCGAGTCCCACATTGGGCTCCCTGCTCAGCAGGGAGCCTGCTTCTCCCTCTGCCTCTGCCTGCCACTCTGTCTGCCTGTGCTCGCTCCTGCGCTCTCTCTCTATCTGACAAATAAAAAAAAAAAAAAGAAAAGACTATACAACCATAGACAATTATACACACACACACACACTGAACTATAGTTGAGCCTCAGATTTGCCACCTAATAACTTATGACTGTTGGTAAATTTTATATACGTATCCTGTTTTGCTTTTCCTCTGATGCCTTCTCTGAGATTGGGAAAGACAGGAAATACAGGCCTTTTATTTCCTCTTTTCCTCTTGTTTTAAAGCAGGCAGACCTCTGCTTCAGGTCTGCCCTTTATGGGAAGGGCAGTTAGCACCTATATTCTCCTGCCATGAGGTCATTTGCTTATGTTTCCTACACTCCTTCCTGGGTGCTATGAGATGATGACCTTCTGAGGCTGGAGGTGCTAGGATTTTGAGAGTTTGGGGTGGTTTATTCCTAGTTCATTCAGTTCTTGACTCTCTTCCTGGTGAAGTGGCTGAGGCTGGTGGCAGAGGGCAGTACACCTGAGGTCCTTCTCTCTCCATCCCTAGAACACAGTGTTTGACTTTGGGTTCTCATAAATCAGGGCTGGAGCTTTGGGATGAAGTTCTTTGAACATGCTAATCAAGACATAGGGATCCTCTGGCCTAGCCTTCTTGAGTTTCAGGCGCAGACACAAGCCTGTAAATTGTCCAAGGTGACACAGTTGGTCAGGGGCAGAGTGAGCATCTGAAGATACTAACAAGGGCAAATTGGAATCCCTGCAAAGGCTAAGATCCACCTGATACCCACTGCAACATAAAGCTGGCAGGGTTGGGGAGGGGCAGGGTTTATTCTGTGGTTGCCTTTCCTGCATCTTGTCAAGAGTCAACACCTCACTTCAGTTGCTTTGGTTTGTTCCCACATTTCATTATTTAGAATGTACCTCAGTCTGCAGTGCTTGGTCTGAAACACACCCTAGTCCTAAATTGTATGCTTGGGGCCATAGGTTACCAAGTTTACAGACAAGTCTTGTGCATCTGTGGACACGTGACCAGCTATGAATAGATCTGAAGTTCTGAGAGAGCCTCAGCTCTTCCCCCACCTCCCCACTCCCAGCAGCCTGCCTGGTGGTAATTTCCTCAGTGCTCAGACAGCTAGACAGAGGATGGAAACAGGGCAATCTGCCCATCCCCTTTTAGGAGGCGATGCAGGCTGAAGTCTATATGAGCAGGCTCTGGCATCTTGGGTCTTTGCTGAAGTGGATGTGCTTAGCGTTTAGGAGGGAATAATACCCTTCTGCCCTGGTTGGGATTTTTGTTATTTTTTGATAAACCTGCGTGGGACCCTCGCTATATGAAAGGCACCATACTAGGCCCTTTACATGTGTTCTATCTTCCCTGCAACCTTGTGAGATGGGTATTATCTTCATTTTACAGAGATTGCTAAAACTCAGAAAGATTTACTAAGTAACCCACTGTCACAGAGCTAACAACTTGAGTCCAGGCCTTCTGATTTTGTCCTTTCTAAATGACAGCTTCCCTCTTTATAATTTTTTTTAGTAAATATCGGGCTAGGATAATTGGGGTGGTCTATCCTTGGGGCCACTTGTGATATTGATTGATCCCATATGGCTTGGAGAAATGGGAGTGAACCTGAAGGGAGAGGGAGAAGGAAGGCCTGTCAGTGTGTGAGCAGCAAAGGGAGCTAAGTGGATGGCTGTTTCGGAAGGGTTGCTGCCATGTGCCACCTTAGTGAACCCAGGTCAGATAGTGGCTGTCCTGTAGGCTAGTCACTATGTTCCTTTACATGGCATTTAAGGCATTCAGAGCCGGGATTTCTGCTTCAAAACCCCTACTTTATCTCTCCTTACTTCCTATCACACAGACTCTTCTTTGTTCTGTTGTTCGCCAATCTGCTGCCATCTTCCAAGCATGGGCATTTGTAGGCTCTGTTAAGATTCTAGTCAAAACTTAACTGTTGTCCACCTAGGGCTGAGCAGACAGTTGGGGTAGCCCAACTAAGGGCTACCCCTCCTTAGTTGGAATACCTAGTTACCCGAGAATCATTTTGGACTGGAGCTCTCTCACTCATTCTTTCATTCCTTCATGTTCAGACCTTCTAACATATTGTGCACTCTTTCTATCCCAGACACCGTACCAGGCCCTGGGAATCAGTATCATGAGAAGACAGATATCGTTTGGGCTCTCCTAGAGCTTACAAAGTAGCAGGGAATGCAAAAATGAAGCAAATAATTACAGTAAAATCTGATGAATGTCATGAAGTGGAAATAAGGGAAGTGATGAGAGGGTACATATTTCAAGGGGACTTTTATCTCCTCATATTACCTGAAGAGATGACATTTAAGTGAGACCTGACAATTGAGAAAAATTAGCTAAGGAAATGGGGTTAAGAAAGGCAATTTTAGGCAGCAGGCAGAGTGTATGCAAAGACCTGGAGACCAGGTGATAGGGGTAAGGTCACGTTCATGTTGGTTCATTTATTAAGCAACCATTCACAGCTGATGGGTTATATCATGTACTGTGCTAGGACTTGGGGTATAAGAAACAATCAGATGTCCCCTTCCTGTCCGGAGAAATTCAGTCAGGAGCAGTGGCATTGCTCCTTGTAACCAGGATGCTAAGGTCACCCTAGATCTTGGACTCAGTCTCCTGGGTCCCATGTGACAGGACTTAACACCTTTAGAGAAATGGCCTGCCCTTGAGCATGTGGTGCACCTGTCAAGCATAGAGGACGTGGACCTTAGTTGGAAACTTGCAGCATTTGCTCTTATCCCAGGCTTCATACTCACCAGATCTTTGGTTGATGGGGCTCATCTACAGAGTTGAGATTGATGGAGGTCCAGAGATTGGTTTTTACCCCAGTAGGAACATAGGAGAGCCTTTCTGGCTGAGATGAAGTTGCCTTGATTTTCGGAGCTCATTGTTACTGGTCTTGTGTTTGTTATTGGAACTAACTGGTATCAGACCCATCTATTTTCTTGTATTGATGTCTGTTGTTGCAAGTTCTGGCACTGCTAGGGGACAGGAGTCTTAGGGGCTGGCTGTCTTGGACAATGCACTGTGTGACTGCAGGGTGCGGCATTGACATAGTCTGTGTTGTGAATGGGGCTACCCCTCCCTAGTTGTGCAACAGTGCATCTTTGTGGCTCTGGTTGAAGGGAGGTTATTTAAACACTGACTGTGTGCCCCAGGCTAGGTGGTTTATATTTCACTTAAGAGTCCCAAGAGTGCTCTGAGGTAGATGCTATTAGGATCCTCACTTACAGATGGGAAGACTGAAGGTCCAGGGAAGCTAGCTCGTGGCGGCTTGGAGTTCGAGCTCTGGTCTGACTGAAGTCCATGCTTCTTCTCCACTACCAGCTCTTTCCCAGTGAGGTTACAGGCTTAGGTCTTGCCTCTCATCTTGTTGCCATGGCTTCCTTTGCTTTGTCTACTTGGACTTATCTGCCTGGCCTCCCTGTGTCAGTAACCCGTGGATTCTCAGCATGGCCGAGGCTCAGGAATGTGCCTGCTTGGGAGATACCCTAGAGTATCTAAATCTATTAGAGTATCTAAATCATTTTTCCCATCTAAATTTTTGTGCATGTGTTTAGTGTGAGGCAAGAATATAACTGTGACTAAAGTTACTTTTGAGAAGTCAGCTCTGGATTTGTCGGGCCGCCTTTCTCGCTCCAGCTTCCCTGGCCCTCTCAGTAGGACAGAGACTAGGGGACAGCTCACCAGAGAGGAAGGAGTCTGAGTGAAAAAGGCACTGGGTCTGGGCATGGGTGGTGGGATGAGATCCCCTCAGGCTTCCTAAGGGCCCAACTACTGGGCTTGGTTGGATCTTTGTAAATTAGTAGCCCCCCTTCCAGGGGCTTATGTTCTTGTTTCTTTCTTTTAATGGAGGACCAGCCTCTTCACCTGGGAATCCTGGAGCTACTGACCTTAGTCTGAGAGGGTTTTTTCTTTCCTGAGCAGTCAGGGGTGTAGGAGTATGTTTGCTGTGGAGAGGGAAGTGTGTGGGGCACAGTCTGGGGAAGGGGGTAGTGAGGAGGGATGTGTAGGCACCACCTCATCTGCCTCTCTTCACTCTTTCTTCTCCCCTGCGCCCCCCCTGGAGGCTTTGCGGTCTCTGTCTTGTGTGAGGAGTAGGGTCCTAAAAACCTCGAGGCTGCTGCACCCACCCATTTGGTATTCCAGCTCCATCTGACTGCTTGCAGTGCCTGAAGCATGACAGGCTTTTTCATACATTCTGTTCCCTCTGTCAGGAATGTCCTTTCTGTCTTCTCTACCCCATGTATACCCACTTACCCTTTGAGACCTGGTTTAGATGTCACCTTTTCAGTGATGCTGCGTCCTATCTCTTCTCTCTGTGGAGGGAGGCACACCCACTTCTGTGCCTGCACAGCACTTTGTACAGGCCTCTGTGGTGCTGTAATTATCCACCGTCTGCCTCCCTCTCCATGAATGGAGCCTCCCGAGAACAAGAAACAGAGTTGGTTTTGTCTCTTGTTAGCAGGCACAGGGTCTGAGGGAGACCTGAGTATCTGTAATTGTTGCCTTGAATGACGCTGATGTCTGAGCTGGAGGTAGATGGTTGCCTATCGCTCTGTTGTGTACCTCCATGAGCTACAAAAGGGTTCTCTTCTGTGACTCAGTGTACTGCACGTCGTCGTCCAGGTTCCCTAGCCCTGCAGCCACGTGTTGCAGTGGCTTCTACGCACAGGGAATGGTGTCTGTTGTGCGCCACAGATGGTATCTTTGTCTGCTTGGCCTTACCTTGCCCTTCACCCACGGTGCTCTTCGAAGCCCCTGGGCCCAATCCAGGGAATGAGTAGGGAGGAAATGCCAGAAATGAGCTGCTCTTGGCATCCTGACTCTTTGACTCTCAGGTTTGGCCCCGTGAGGCAGCACAAAGGGAGAAAATGGAAATTAACTGTTCCCTGTAACAGCAGCCGAACAAGATCTCCTCCAGATTGTGCGTTCAGTCACTGGTGTGGTGGAAGCTGCAGCTGGATCTGAGACCATCAGTTCTTCTTCTAACCTAGCTTTTTCTAACCTGGGTCCTTCTAATCTTTCTCACAGGGCCGTGAGCCTGGAACAAGTCCTGTTACACTTGGTTTTCCCCCAGCATCAGACCATGGACTGTGAGATTATTATTCTTCTCCCTTAATTTTAATAGAGAAGGAAACTCAGATCCACAGGGAGGCATGGGACAAGCTCAAGGTCATATGACCAGTGTCAGCTGAGGCTGGACGCTGGTCTTCAACTCCCAGCAGAGTGCTACTCCCTTCGCTATACCTCGCTGCCTCTGATACCGGTTTTCTTTTTCTACTTATAATTCCTGTAGATTGTGAACTTGTGAGGATGAGTCAGCTGGGAAACTGGTTATCTTGTCCTTTGGTCGCTCCCTCACTCTTGCACTGCCTGGACCCAGGAGACATTAAGGAAAGACTTGGTGAAGAACTGAATAAACCCCAAGTTGCTGCAGGAGGACCTCATGAGCTGAGCCAGAAGAAGACTAAAGAAAGCAGATCCCTCCCTGTTTTCCTGGAACATCTTTGGTTTTGATGATGATTCCTGTGGTTTGGCTTTCCCAGTGTTAAACGCAGCATTGGCTAGAGCATGGAGGAGATGTGGTTTGTAACAGTGATGTTTGATCCTTGTGGAAGCCAGATCTGTAATGAAGCTTCTGGGGACATACCACATCTGGGCTAGCCAAGGATGCCTTTGGGTCTTCAGACCTGTCCCTTGCTCCCCAGTAGCAATCATAGGACATAGGAGATTCTGTGTAGCACTGCAAATTCCATTACAGATAGATAACATTTGTCCAGTGCTTATCATGCTTTCTGGAACTATTTTAGGTATTTTATAATTCTCTTAATCCTTATAATCCTCCGTGAGTAGTTACTATAATTTAAAAAAAAAACTTTTCAAAGTGACTTTATTGAGTAAATTTATAAAGAGTAAAATGCACTTGTTTTCAGTGTTGACAAATACATACAACCTTTGTAATCTCTCCCCTGCAGTCAAGGTATAGAACATTTCCACCAATAGGTACTATTATTATCTTCATTCGAGAGGGCAGAAAAGTGAGCTATAAGAGGAGTTAAGTGACATTGAAGAGATGTCCAAGGTCTCGTGGCTTATAAGTGATAGCATCAGGATTTGAACTCCAGAACCCATATTCTTTTTTTTTTTTTTAATTTTTTTAAAATTTATTTGACAGACAGAGGTCACAAGTAGTCAGAGGCAGGCAGAGAGAGAGGAGGAAGCAGGCTCCCCGCTGAGCAGAGAGCCCGATGTGGGGCTCGATCCCAGGACCCCGGGATCATGACCTGAGCTGAAGGCAGAGGCTTTAACCCACTGAGCCACTCAGGTGCCCCCAGAACCCATATTCTTAACTACCATATTGCTTTCCATCTCTTCATTTGTGGTTCAGTCATGGCCTCTCTTGTCTGTGGACAAGACATTAAAGAATAAGATGACTTAGGCTTAAAGTCTAAGCATTCACGGGGTCCCAGGCAAGAGGCCCAGAGGTAGGCAGTGGGAAGGGATGAAATGGCAGTCTCAGTGCTAGAGTCCCAGGATCCAAGCAGGCAGAGCTACTTGCCTTTTGCCCAGTCTTTGCTTCTCCAGGCCCTGACTAGGGAGCCTCGTCACAAGGTGTCATGTAGTGCCTGAAAAAGGGGCTGGCTCCTCGGCTCGCATAACTGAGATCTGACACAGAAGAATAGTCTCACGTGCTCTGGGAGTGCTGTCTGTGGTAACCTGCCTCCAGTGCTGGGCTAGGCACTCTAAGGGCCACATGGACAGGCCAGAGCATATATAAAAGGAGGCATGATGGAGAGAGATCCTCAAAATCTAGTCCTTTGAAGACGGGTTGAGGAACCAGATTTGGAAGTCCTAAAGAGCAAATGTAATCATTGTCTTCATATCCTGAAAGGCCATGCTTTGGACAAGAGCATTAACTTGTTTTTCTCTGTGCCTTCGGAAGGCATAATTAGAGAGCCCTGTGGGTGGGACAGTGTAGCATGTTTTGGAAAACCTGAAGTACAGTGGATTTGACATACTTCATCAGCTTGTCATCAGCGTGGAGTACAAATAAGGTCGGATCTCTTTTCGATGTTAAGATTGATCTCATCTATGAAGATGAAATTATCTGGAAATTTAGTACATCTCTCCTGGGGCCTTTCCTCTTTCTCTCTCTTTCTGAAGTATCTAAGACCTTCATAGGCTTATTCAGGCCAGAGGAGTCAGGCTTAGTTCCAGAGAACTAGAAAATCTTTTTTTTTTTTTTTAATATTTTATTTATTTATTAGACGAGATCACAGGTAGGCAGAGAGGCAGGCAGAGAGAGAGACAGAGGAGGAAGCAGGCTCCCCGCTGAGCAGAGAGCCCAATGTGGGGCTCATTCCCAGGACCCTGGGATCATGACCTGAGCCAAAGGCAGAGGCTTTAACCCACTGAGCCACCCAGGTGCCCCGAGAACTAGAAAATCTTATTGGTTAGTGGGCTCCATTTTCAGCTTCTATCATGGGCACACAGTGTGGCTTTTAAGACTGGCTCTCTCACAGTGTGCTCTTTCCTTCTTTAGTGTAGCCACGAGGACTTGGTCCCACACAAGGGGTGGTGGTTCTTTGGGGGAGGATGACAGCCCCACTTCAGTTTTATGCTTGATAGGCTCCACTACACTTGAGCTTTCAGAGTGAATGCTCTTCAGTTCATATATATATAAGCTCATTCACTGGAAGAGGGAACCCCTGAAGTCACCAGTTGGCAGGGTCTAGAAGTATTCTAGATTTAGCCGCATTTCAGTTCCAGAACCAGCCTTCTTCTACAGTCATTTTGGTTATAGCATTGAACTTGAAACACCCATTCAGACTTTCTGTTTCCTCTGTGTGAGCATTTAACATAGGCTCGTAATGTCCCTTTCTACCTTTAACTTGACTTAGGATCTCAGTCTGTTAGGGAAATAATAATAGCATTGAACCTCAAAAGAAAGGGGTGAAATTTTCAGTCTTTGGTCCTGAAAGAGCTTTGGATCCTGTATATATGTGTGTTCATTGATTTGTGTTCACTTTCCCTTTACGTACTAAGGGGCATGGGGAACAGTCTTGGCCAAGTCACAAAAGACCATGCTGTTTCCTTTCCCGCTAGGGAATATATGCTCCCTTGTTTTATATTTATATGGTTAAAAGGGGACTCCCTCAAGAACAGGGGTCTGCGCCAAGGTGACTTGATGTTTCTAAGGCAGAGGGGTCTGATAACTTTAAAATGGCAGTTTCCATTACTGAAGCAGTTTGAATTACTGTTTAATTTGTTCCCTTGCTGTACAGGAGGATTTTTCAAACTATTAGAAATTCCTACCATTGGAGTGGGCCCCCCAGAGATATGAGTGCTTTGATATTACAACTGTTAAACAGACTAGCTGCCTAGGGCCATTGTGAGGAAATGCTGGATTTCTTTTTTTTTTTTTTTTAAAGATTTTATTTCTTTGTTAGAGAGAGAGAGAGAGAGAGTGAGCACAGGCAGACAGAGTGGCAGGCAGAGGCTGCAGGCTCCCTGCCAAGCAAGGAGCCCAATGTGGGACTCGATCCCAGGACGCTGGAATCATGACCTGAGCTGAAGGCAGCTGCTTAACCAACTGAGCCACCCAGGCATCCCAGAAATGCTGGATTTCTTAATAAGACCGCCCACCATCCAGAAATGGATAAGGTTAGCATCAGAAGATGTGAGAAGGGGCAAGTGGACCATGGTCGTCTGAACCTGGATTTTAAAACTCTGTCCTCCATAGGGGGACTCTTATTAATTATCTCCACTCTATCCTACTAGCTTCAGCAAGGTACTGCTCTCCTTTTATGTTTGGGTCCAAGTTGGGCACAGGAACTTTTCTTTATTACCGTATAACTGAGCCCTGCATAGAATGTTGAGACAAAAATTTTCTAAAGACTCAGGAGTAACAATAGGAAAATAAACACAGTTATTGAAACTAGATAATCTGGCTAATATCATGTTGCTTGATCTCTAGGTCACCCAGAGGATATACGCATAAGCAGTGTCATCCTGATTATCTAGTGATGGGCTGGAAGCTAGATGAGTAATGAGTATGAGTTAGAATACATTGGCCTGTAAAGGGCCTTATAACTCCGGATTCCATAATTCTTCTAGGGTTTCAATCCTGAAAATTCTAGGACTGACTTTGTGCAGTAACTCTTAGAAATCTTACAAGCCCAATAGGGAGTCAGGAAAATGGGTGACTTTGATGAAGTTGAGGTTACCACTGATCTCATTTCCACACGACTCCCAACCACTGCTCTCCCCTTAGACCAGAGAAATACAGAATAAAATACAGCCTCTTATGTTATATATGTCTGACCATGATTAAAAAAAGCAGAGCCTTATTCTTTGTCCATGATGTTGATCTGTCCTTTCTCATTTGACCCTTTCAACACCTTGTGATACGGGCAAAAAAGTGCCTACTAAGCTCTTTTTAGAGGTGAATAAACTGAGGTCCAGAGAAGTTAAGTAATTTGCCTGTCCAGATTACACACCAGATTGACTGCTATCCTCAGTGCAGTTAAGAACTATTTGTTAAGGTACACCTGGCTGGCTCCGTGGGTTAAGCATCTGACCCTTGTTTTCAGTTCAGGTCATGACCTCGGGGTCATGAGACTGAGCACCATGTTGGGCTCCATGCTCATTGGGAAGACTGCTTGAGAGTCTGTCTCTCCCTTTTCCCTGCCAGGCCAGCACCCTCGTCCCCCCCGCCCCCCGCCCCCGTGCGAGCCTAAGCACACACATACTCTCTCTCAAATAAACAAATAAATCTTAAAAAAAAAAAAAAGAACTGTTTGTTGAATAAATGAAGCCTAGGTTCTGGCTGTCCTTGGCCAGCATTTTGCTACCACATTATTCTGAACCCTCTGGGGGCTTCCTGTGAGCATCTGTGGGATTGACTGGTTTTTGCTGACCTTCCCTTTGGGATTCCCTCATTCTATAGCTGAAGCTGTGTGCACTCTTTAGAGAACATCAGCCCAATTGTGTTCCCTACAGAGTGGGATGGGAAAAAACATTCCACCCACTGTGGTTCTTTTTTTGTTGCTTGTTTTCTGGGATCTTCATATCATTGCCGACAAGAGTGACTCATAGACTGCACTGTATGATTTTCTTGGTTAAGAGAACTTTTTTCTTAGCTCTAGAAGAAATTAACTAATAGTTATGTATGGTTAAGATGCAGATGTTTATTTAGCAACTTTACCCAGAGCACAACAGATCTCTCTTCTAACTGAGCCCAGACCTATTACTTTGGTTCAGTAAAACTCTGCAGCCACTGTGTGCCTAGCCATGTGTTAGGGATTTAGAGGAAGCCCTTGGGACGAGGGGCTTAGAATCCAGTTGGAGAGATAAAACACATACATAAGCAGGAAAATAGTTTGAGACAGTTTTAAATAAAATGCAAAATCAATTAGTATACATGTAAACATTTAAATGTGGGGAGTAGGGCCTAAAGGGCTTAGAAGGTATAGAGGAAAGAGTGTGTGCTTTGGAACTGTGGCTCATTGACAGGTTCAGTCCCTGAACTATTTTTTCCTTATCTGTGAAATGGGCAAAGTGATACCAGCCTCACGGGGGTGTGTAGATTAAATGAGGTGATGTGTTCAAAGCAGCTGCATAGTGACTGATACGTGGTAGATATTAAACCCATGGTGATTCCCTCCCTCCCTCCCCTTCCTAGAGGAGCTAATCCTGGAAGATTGATTAGGATTCCGGGGAAGGAAGGAGGGAGGATGGCAAGCCAGGAACGAAAGGGCTGGTCTTAGGAACGTATTAGTCTGGTGGGGGCGGAGGACACATGGGAGAAGCAGTGCGGAGTAAAGCAGAAGACACGGAAGTTTGGACTTAATTGAGAAGAGGTGTGATTATGGGAGGTGTATTTAAGCCCTGTACACCTGTCTGATGTACATAAAGGTCCTTATTGTTCTCTGCAGCATGGTGTAGTTGTTAAGAGCTTAACCTCTAGAGCCAGACCTCTTGTCTCTAAGTGCTACCTCTAAGTTTACTTCTCTGTGCCTTTGTCTCTGGATTGGAAAAATGGAATTGATAATATTGATAACTTGTAGGGTTTTCATGGGGGTGAATGAGATAAATATGAAGTGCTTAGAATAGTGCCTGACACATAGTGTTACATAAATGTTAGCTACTATAGTCATAATTTAAATGATACAAACTTTTATAAAAAGCGTATGCTCTTACTGATGAACTCTAACAGTTAAAGAAATAAGTTGGAGGTGCCTGGGGGCTCAGTTGGTTAAGCAATTGACACTTGATTTTGGCTCAGGTCATGGTCTCGGGGTCCTGGGATCGAACCCTGGGTTAAGCTCTGTGTTCGGCGGGAAGTCTCCTTGAGGATTCTTTCTTTCCCTCTCCCTCTGCTCCTACCCCTGTTTGGGCTCTCTCTCTGAAGAAGTTAATTAATTAAAAAAAAGAGCTAATCCATTGGATGTCAGTCCACTGATGTCTGGAATTTGAAGCCCTCTGCTAGAGGGAACAGGGTTATCAACATGCTGAGCGAGGTGAGGCCTGCATGAAGTGGTGGGAAGCAAGATCTGACCAGAAGGTGCAGGATGAAGTGGGGGCAGTTGGCAGTGGGCTCTTGAGTTGAGGTGTGTCCATGTTGAATCGTCTAGTGGAGGACATTTGTTGCATCTGGAGGTAATTCCTGGTAGGGTTGGGCAATAGAAGTGTAGGTCTTGGGAAGCCTTGTCACAGAACTTGAGTTCCAGTGAGGGAAGTGCAACATTACCACAGGAAATAGTGCTGCCATAAGAAAAGCAGCACCACATATTTTTTGAGTGGATAAATGTTGTTCAAATAAAATAGGAGTGGTCATTGAGGACCACTAGGAAGCTGAAAGTTCCCCTCAGAGTAGGCAGTGGGATTTGTTTGGGGGGAGAGGGTTGGAAGAAGGGAGG
>RCUC01068813.1:0-19759 GCA_003697995.1 Taxidea taxus jeffersonii
GGGGGGGGGGGCGCGCAGAGGGAACAAGACACAACCCACGGGTCAACAGCTCAGAGCCAGGCCCTCCCTTGGGGTCTGTGTGGGCAGGCTGGTCTAGCCTCTCAGGCCAGGGGCCACTTGCTCAGACAAGGACGGACAGGAGTCACGGGGTGGAACCCACGGGCCTCGGCAGGATGTGTGTGAGGAATGCAATCCCAAGCACTTCCTGCACATATGGCTGGCATACCTTGCTTGTGCCCAAGAGCAGGTTACAACATGTAAAAGCAATATGAAGTCAGAAGCCACTGATCCAGGAAAGAAAGGTCCAATCCAATCCATGGGCTCACAGTGAAGGCCTGGTGTGTGCTGCCCTCCCACACACACACAGTCCTGAGGAGAGAGAGTCCTGGGCTCTGGGAATGTGCCTCTCAATGGGTAGGAGGGTGGGGAGGCAGAGAGGGCACGAGCATTGGAGAGGAGACTGCCAAAGAAAGGCCCTCAGCAGCCAAGGAGAGCACAGCGGGGTCTGAGCAGCAGAGTCCTCAGGCACCCTGGGAGGGTGATTTGGGCATGGGAGACACGTGATCAGCACTCACTCACTCACTGCCACTGTAAGCATCCCCCAGTGGCACTGAGTGGCACCGCTACCCAGCTGGCTGAGACAACGGGTTTGTAACCGTCGGAAGAGGCCCTGTGTTAGGCCACCAAATGTCCCAGAGCTGTGGGACAGGAATGCCCCAGGAGTGGCCCCCGTCACTGCGGCTCAATATCCTCCACTAAGAACCCACACTCTCGGGGCAGCTGGGTGGCTCAGTCAGAAGTGTCAGACTCTTGGGGCACCTGGATGGCTCAGTGGGTTAAAGCCTCTGCCTCCAGCTCAGGTCATGATCTCAGGGTCCTGGGATCGAGCCCCACATAGGGCTCTCTGCTCAGCGAGGAGCCTGCTTCTCCCTCTCTCTCTGCCTGCCTCTGCCTACTTGTGATCTCTGTCAAATAAATAAATAAAATCTTAAAAAAAAAAAAAAAAAGGAAGTGTCAGATTCTTGATTTTGGCTCAGGTCTTCATCTCAGGGTTGTGGGTTCGGGCCCTGCTATAAGTAAAACAAAAAGAACCCACACTCTCAGTCCAGCTGGAGATGAACAAGGGCCGGAGATGAACAGCAGGGGATGGAGGGAACACGCGCAGCCACCCTGGGGTGATGAGCCACAAGAACACAGGACAGGCCCTGTGGCTGTGGGTAGAGAGAAGCTTCCGGGAGCTGTGACCACAGAGCTATCTTTGCTGACAGGGCACTTTCTAAGGGGCATGGGCATGACAGGAGTGAGTCAGGAGAGGATGGAAGGCATCTCAGGTGAGAGGGTCGAGTAGCAGAGGCCCCTGAGGAGAGAGAGGCACAGGTCTGCACTGACTGCTGCCTCTGCTCCAGGTGGAAGCTCTGGTGAACAGCAGGCACTCACCCCGAGGCGTACAGCGATGGCAGTGCCCCAGGCAGGGCCGCCAGAATGCAGAGAGAGCTGGCTTCAGTCATTCCTGCAAACAAGGACCACCAACCCCACCACCGCAGAAAATCCTGCAACCAGCTAAATTAGAAGCAAATGTTTAGAGTTGAAAAGGTAAACGTCCCCGACCAAGGACGTTCTAGTACCCTAAACATGGGAGGTCCCCAAACCAGATCTCTGAAGGAGGACAAACCTCAGTGATGACATTTGCCACTTGTTACATCGCAAAGTACCAGCACATGGGGAATACAGCATGGTTGGTGTTCTGTGAGGAAAACCAATGACCTCTGTCTTTTTGCTTCTGAACCAAGTTAGGGAAGAAGTTTGGAGACCATAAATGCAGAATCCAAAGCCCCTGCCTGGGGAAACCACTCAGCAGCCTCACCAGGTTTGCCAATGCCAGTCATGAGCCTGGGGGCTGGGAACATACTGCCCGGGGCCCCATGCAACCAGCCCTGATGCTGCGGGCCAGGGCACCCCCACGGGAAGGAAGAGGGAGCACTCTCTACTGAGAGCACCCCGCAGGGGAAGGCACTGCCCACAACCACACAAGGCCAAGAACTCGCCACAGGCCACCAGCTCCTGGACAGAGCCAGGCCACACTGTGGGACTCCCTGCCCCTACTCCTGTCTCCTTCTTCATAAAGCAGCACTTTACACCTGGGTTTACTTGGTAAAAAGGAAACTCAGCTCAAAAAGAAAAGTGTAAAAATACATGTAGCACCCCAGGCGCAGGCCTACGACCAGGAAGATGCCGTGAACAGCCGTTTCAGGGCATGTCCAACTACCCTGTCTGCCCTATGGGTCCAAGCTGCCGCAGGCCGTTTCGGAGGCGCCTCAGACCACCAGTCTGGGCTGAGAACCGGGATAATGCCTCAGACCACCAGTCTGGGCTGAGAACCGGGATAATGCAAGTGAAAAGGAGGTGGCAGGGCTTTCTTTTCGGAAAAGGAATCTGGCAGAGCTGGAGAAGAGCAACAAAATCAAATATATGAACATGGAGAGGCCTCTACCGAGGAGTTACCAGGAGCCACCAGGCCAGGGGTCCACCATGGGAGCTGAGCTGCTCATATCCAGACCCCAACCAAGACACTCGCCTTTGGAGCAACAGAACAGACTGTGCAAGGGGAGCTGGGCCAGGAGATCACACAGGACCTGTGTCCCTCCCTGACGTGGCCCTCTCATACCTTCATGAGGTAACAAACTTCACCGCACCCCTGCATGCTGTGATAGAAGCTGACCTCTGGGGACACACTGAGTGCTGGAAGGCAGGTGGAGGAGAAGCCCTCTGACCAGAGATGAAATAGAAGGGCCAGGGGGAGGGCCAGGAAGACCTGAAGGAAGAGCATTCCAGGTGTGGACATGGTGCACTATGTCTTGAAGCCCAGAAGCATGTGATGCCCTCTGGTGCAGCATGTCCTGGCCACCCCCCCACACTGACCTGTCACCCTGACCTTGGTACCCAAGGGAGAGGGCCAGGCTGCTCCCTCACCACATCCTTCCAGGCCTCTTCAGGGTATAGGCTCTTCCCCACCACCTGCTCAGGGCCCAGGAATGCCACTTTTCCTGCAGGTCCTGACAAATATCTTCTCTCTGGGGAGCTCTCCTGGTCCACAGACAGGATTAGAGCCCATGAGACTGTCACTCTTCACTTGGGACCCTCACTGCCCAAAACAAGGCCAGGTGCTAGAGGGCTGTTCGCTTGCTTCACGGTCGTACCTGGGGTTTGGCTGCAGTCTCGCCAAGGTTAAGGACATACATTGGAGGCCAGATGCCCAGGTCTGACTGGGACCCCACATGTACACATCCCATTCATTCATCAACCACTGCCTCACCTGGGCTGGAGAGTCTGGGATGACTTTCACCAGGTGGCCACAGTGTGTGAAGATGGGCACACACGGCTTCATTTCAGGCCCTGGGTAGGGGGATGCTCATCCACCATGCAGGTCGGCCAGGGTGGCACAGGGGTTAAGGAAGGCCGGCCCCATAAGTGGCCACAGGGCAAGGAGGCCGGCTACTCTGTTAAGTGATCTGCCTGTGTGGGCGGACTGATGTCACTCCTGTTCTGTTTCGTAAGCGCAATCTTGTGACTCTCTGGGTTACCCAAATCTCAACACACATCCTGAGTAAAAACGATGACATGGGGCTTGCTTTTCTGAATTTCCCCTAAATTTTCCGTAGACTTCAGGATTCCTTCCGGACTCCTACAGAAAACTGCTGTGCACATCTGATTTCTGTCATGTTCATCTATGACTGGGGAAGAGACAAGGGGAAGCAGATAGAGGCTTCAGAACCCTCAAGCCTGGGACTCCTGGGTGGCTCAGCTGGTTAAGTGTCTGACTTCACCTCAGGTCATGGACCTGGGGCCCTAGGATCAAGTCCTACATTGGGCTCCTCAATCAGCAGGAAGCCTGCTTCTCCTTCTGCCTGCAGCTCCCCCTGCTTGTGCTCCCTTGCCTCTTTCTCTCTCTCTGACTCTGACAAACATAAATGAAATCTTTAAAAAAAAAAAAGAAAAGCCAACCCTCAAGCCTGGAACCTGGTTTTCAGAACAGTGATGCTCATCTCCCGGGAACTGGCCAGGTTGCAGAGCTCAGCCTCTGGACCTCCCAACCCCACGTGTCAAGCCTAAGGTGAGCTCAGCACCACCCACAGCTGTAATCAATAGGTTAAAAAGTAACAAGAAACATTAGGCCCAACTTAACACAAACAGAGCTACCCAGGCTGCATCTAGGGTAAAGCCCAATAGTGTCTGCCCAGGAGCTGTGTCCCCACCCCTCTTCTAACGTGCCCTGCTGGCTATCCTGAGACAGCGCCTGCAGTGGGAAGCCCTCCATAGCCACCATTGAGCCCTGTCACCAACCTGTCCAGTCAACAGGTTCTGGGGACTCACACAGACCCTGCAGCCTTGAGCACCCACAGAGCTGGCTGGCCTGGGGTCTATGGCGTCTGTGCCCAGGAGACCCTTCACCCAGTGTTTCAACCAAGAGCAAAGTCCTGATTTTCTGAGACACAGCAGGCCTTAATTATTCTCCTAGACAGCCGGGGCTACGGTGCGTAAGGAAGACACAGACACACCATATAATGATGACCCCCACCCCAAAGGGTGGTAATCTGAGCCCCAAAGGGTGGTGTTGCTGTATAGCCAGCCCCTTCTCCCCTCCTCCTCCCTGTCCTGTGTCCTGCTCTGAACTTCGCAGCCACCTAGCCATGTCAATACTGTGAAGGTTTGGAAGCAATAGTCTGTCCCCTACCCTGGTCCTCAGCTGTCCAAGGGACAGCAGCTCAGACAGCTGGCACCTGGGCCTAGGTGCACCAGACACCCACGTGAACTCCAGGCACTGGCAACCTCCTGGGTCTGCAGGCTGCTTCAGAACAGCCCCAGCTCAGCCAAGGTGAGGCATCCTGTCCCACCACCCCCAGCCTGAGCCCTGCATCCTGCACCCCCCACTGACCTGCCTGCAACGCCTCCCCCAAACCAAGCTTGTCCGCCCCCTGAGCTTCACAGCAGCAGAGGGACGCCCACACGTGCAACACGCAGGGTGCTTGCTCTTGACTGGCTGAACCCCAGGAACAGCACCAGGAGCCCCAAGGAGGGAGCACAGAGAAAATACCACGTGCACTCAGACCAGCCACTCCCCAAAGCTGAGCTGTGCCTAGCAGATCACATACTCACCAATTCCTATCACCGGAGAGCATCGAGCCTCAGTGAATTTACACATGAGAGACTAAGACAAGAGGAGAGGGGAGGCAGGTGGCAGAAGCCATGTGAAGATCCAAGAATGAATGTTAGTTAGATCCACCGCTCTGAGGTACAGACCCCTGGGAGTTGGCATCCACCCCTGAGGAGAAAGGGGTCCAAAGCCTCTGGTCTTTTCGGAATAGCATCAGCCCGGCCCAACTTCTGCTGACATCCTGGGAGCCTCACCCTGCATACCTGGGCACCAGCGAACCTGGTCCACTGGCCACATTCTCCCAGCCCAGGCTCACCCAGGGGATGGGGTGGCGGCATTAACCTCATCTGTTCAGAGAGAAGACAGGACCCTCCTCACAGAGACACTAGCTGGCAGAGCTAAAGGAAGGGAGGGCCAGTATCATCAATCCTACACTCTAGGCCAAAGCCTGTCTCAGAATCCTTGACACAGCTCCACTTCCTGTCAGGAGGAACTGGCACAGATCATTGGGTCATGAGGCTCTGTGCACAAGGCCCCCAACCAGCAGGACCCTGTGCACAGGTAAGGGAGCCAGCAAGGCCTCACCCCAGTGCCAGAGCAAGCTAGAGACAAGTTGAAGACAGTGCTGGTTGTCCTCATCCCACTTGCCAGATCCACTGCGAGCTGAGCACATTTCACTGGAACAAGCAGACATCTGTGAGCGTCCAACACCAAAAATAGTGTGACCAGGGGAGGAAGGAACACACTCTTCTAGCTGTGACCTGTCTCTGCCTCAGACATCTCCCGCACACAGGGACATCCCGCCAGATCCTCCCCATCATACTGTAACCACCCCCCCCCCAGCCCATAGCAGCTCAACACCCACCTGATCCTGAAAAGGGAGAAACAAAGTCAAAAGATAAG
This sequence comes from Taxidea taxus jeffersonii, assembly GCA_003697995.1. NCBI lineage: Eukaryota > Metazoa > Chordata > Mammalia > Carnivora > Mustelidae > Taxidea > Taxidea taxus. Next base: position 6,056 of record RCUC01068813.1, read on the forward strand.
AACAGCAGGGGCCCCTGGGGGGTTCAGTAGGTTATGTGCACGACTCTCAATCTTGGCTCAGATCACGATCTCGGGGACCCGAGATCAAGCTGCCCATGGGCTCTGCATTCAGTGGGGAGTCTGCTTCAGGATTCTCTCTCCCTCTGCCCTCACCACGTGTGCGCTCACTCTCTCTCAAATAAATAAATAAATAAATAAATAAATAAATAAATAAATCTTTAAAAAAAAAAAAGAAAAGGGGTGCCTGGGTGGCTCAGTGGGTTAAAGCCTCTGCCTTCGGCTCGGGTCATGATCCCAGGGTACTGGGATCAAGCCCTGCATCGGGCTCTCTGCTCGGCAGGAGGCCTGCTTCCTACTCTCTCTCTCTGCCTGCCTCTCTGCCTATTTGTGATCTCTGTCAAATAAATAAATAAAATCTTTAAAAAAAAATAAAAAGAGAAAGAAAGAAAAAAAGAAAAGAACACCAAAATCATGCCATTTCTGCTGACAGAACCCAGAAACCTCAGCCCCTTGGCAGAGAAGCCTGTCTGAGAAGGCCTTCTCCAGGCTTTTCAGGCTGCTTGTATCTAATTCAGATGCCATTTATAGATGATACTCATCCTGAGCTGACAAAGCTCTGGAAGATTCAGCAAGGCCCCCAGCCCATGGAAAGCTCACTCACGGAAGAGGACACACCTGCTGCCCATCTCCACACAAGGGACCCATCTGAAGCCTGTCATCTGGTTGTTCCTCCTGCCATGGAGCACACTTTTGACAGACACCCATACAAACAATGAACCCCCTAACTGAGCACAATCCTCCCTTGGAAGATGACACTGGTCCCACTGTATCCCCAGGGAACTGAGGCTGAGAAGAGGAAAGAAGGGGAGTGGGATGCTGCCGCCAGAGCCTGACTCCAATGGGAGGCAGATGCCTCCCCTCCCAGCTCTACCAGGGACACCCATGTTTGGCCCTTCCTGCCAGGCTATGTGTGAATGTGTTTCCAGAGCTCACCAGCAGGTCACGAATAAAAAGTCAGGCCACCAAAGGCTGTGTCAGTCTTGACACTGTGCCTGAGAAAAACTCCTGGGAACCCCAGGGACTTGCACATGGGGTGGGAAGCATTGTGAGCCTGCATGGAATCAGGGGTGGGGGATGGGGGGTAGGCAGTCCCAGAGCAGACACCCTTGGGTTTGAGGCAATCTAATCTACACTGACCACATGCCCTCAAGTCAGCCAGCATCCTCTAGACATCCCATCAGTGAAATGAAGGGGCCAGACCAAAAGGATGCTCCAAGATCTCAGTCCAGCCAAGATGTGACAGGAAGCCAAGACCCACAGGGTGGCAGGTCACAGCACAGGAGCCCAGGGTGTGAGGCCTGGACAGCACATTCCACTAACACACGTACCTCATGTCACACACCCATCCCAACACTCCAAACCAGCAGCTCTTGAACTTTGTCTGTAAAGGGCTAAAGAATCAATCACAGGTTTTGAGAATTAGACAATCTCTGTCACAAAGACTCAGATGCTGTCATACAGCAAAAGCAGACATAAACGATGTTTTTGTCCCAATAAAATATAAACACAGTTGGCAGGCTGGATTTGCCCCTTGGGTCATGGTTTACCAACTTGTTTTAGATTCTAAGGTTGGCACTGAAAGAAGAGAATGCCGTAACAGTCTACTTCATTGGCATCCTTACCCAATTCTGCTCCCCTAACATGGCAGCAAACATGCCGGAGGCCCTCGTTTTAGGGGCTCACAGCTTCAGCAGCAACACTAGGCACAGCAGACCTCACCCTTCTTGAGGACAGAAGGAGGCACACTACCACTTATGGTATGGGGAAAGCTCTACCACTAATGGTACAGAACAGAGTAGCCAGAAAACCGGGCACCTCTGTGGCTCAGTTGGATGGCCCTTGATTTTGGCCCAGGTCATGATCTCAGGGTCCACGGATAGAGACCTGCATCAGGCTCTGCGCTTAGCCAGGAGTCTGCTTGGAGACTCTTCCCCTCTGCCCCCCATCCCCTCAACTCCACTCACGTGCAAGTACGCTCTCTAAAATAAATAAATGAGGGGCGCCTGGGTGGCTCAGCAGGCTAAAGCTGCTGCCTTCGGCTCGGGTCAGGATCCCAGAGTTGTGGGATCGAGCCCCGCATCAGGCTCTCTGCTCTGCGGACAGCCTGCTTCCTCCTCTCTCTCTGCCTCTGCCTACTTGTGATCTCTGTCTATCAAATAAATAAATAAAATCTTTAAAAAATAAATAAAAATTTAAAAAAATAAATAAATGAATGTTGAAAGAGTAAAAGAAAGAAAGATAGAGAAAAGAAGAGAGGGAGGGAGGGAAGGAGAAGAGAGAAGAGAAAAAGAAAAAGAAAGAGAAGTGTCTGGGTGGCTCAGTCAGTTAAGCCCCTGCCTTTGGCTCAGGTCAAGATCCCCAGCAGGGAGTCTGCTTCTCCTCCCTCTCCCTCTGTCCCTCCCCCTGTTCATGCATGTGTTCATTCTCTCTCTCAGATAAATAAAATCTAGGAAGGAAGGAAGGAAGGGAGGGAGGGAGGGAGGGAGGGAAGGAGGAAGGAAGGAAACAGAGCAGCGAGAATGGGGACAAGGCACACGATCCCTGTCAGGACCTTCAGAACAACATGGTAGGAGGTCACAGGCAGGAGGCACCCATTTTCAAAGGGAAAGCCATTGCTAAGCTCATGTTCTACCCCAGCTACTACAAACCTAGCTGTCCTGACTTCATTCAGTGGGCATTGTCCTTATTGTAAGTGTTGCTATAGGACCCTTAAATTACCCCCTCCAGATGTGGGGAGAACCACAAGGGCCTTATCAGGAAGCTGAATTTCCTCCAAAAAGTCATTGTGCAGAAAAAGAGGAAAATAAAAAAGGGAACCTCCGAGCCCACTTATTCTCCTCTGACGAATGGCAGGAGGCAATGCTGCTCCAAAAGGCCCCTGGGTTCCAGCAGTGCCACCACTGCCAGGAAGAGCAGCCTGAAGGGACGGCTGCCTCAGCCCAGTCCCTCAGCTGGGCTCTGATCAGCCTATGCTTACCTATGGAGCCTGAAAGCAAGTGTGCAGCCCCAGGCACACAGGCACATCCTGCAGGAGAAGGGGAGATAGGAGCAGGACAGAGGCAAGGAGCACGGCCTCCAGAGTCAAAAGCCCTAAAACAAAGTGGACTGCATCTGCCCACAGGGTCAGAAAAAAACCACTCCTCCTTCCCATCCATTTTGGGCCCCGGCACAGACCACAGGCCCAAGGCCAAGCCAAAGGTATAGCTCCCTACCTAATATCCCCGAAAGGGCAGCACCCAACCTGAGGGGCCTCCAGGCCACTTCCTATCTGGAAGAAAGCCCATTTTCCACCAGTCACCTTGTGATTCAACATGGGACACAAAGAGGTAAATTCACCAAAGCACAAATTCTGCCCCATCTGAACTTATGGCCAGGGAAGGGCTCAGCAGCCTCAGATGCTAAAGGGCGGAACCTAGCCTTGCCCATCACCCTCAGGGCCCCTGTTTGGTTTGAGGACAAGAAGGGACACAGAAGTCCCGCCCCTGGGAGAACTGAGGCATGGTAACAGCTCTCCTCGTCCTTCCTGCCATCTGTACTCAGGTGACCCTGATCAAGATCCTCCCTCAGGCAGGACCTGAAACTAGCCCAAGCCCACCTCAAGTGTGAGAGCCAACATGGCCTGACTTCCATGGGAGTCCAGCTCTCTGTCACCTAAGACAAGACTCCTGGGCCCATCAATGATCCAGCAGGTGTCAGCACCCTAAACAGACCTTAACTCTCGCTGGAGAATCACATACTTTTAAAGGCTAGGAGACCATTTCACACCCATCAGTACCACTATTACAAAAACAAAAAACAAAAACAAATAGAAAAGAACAAGTGTTGATGAGGATGGCTGGCTGGAGAAACTGAAGCCCTCGTGCACTGCTGGTGGGAATGGGAAATGGGAAATAGGACATCCACTGTGCAAAACAGCTTAGCAGTTTTTCAAAAAGTTAAACAGAATTACCATATGATCTAGCAACTCATCTTCTGGATATATACTCAAAAGAACTGAAAACAAGGACTCAAGTGAAATAAATCAGACCGAGAAAGACAAATACTGTAAGATCTCACTCATATACAGAATCCTGAAAAAGATAAACCACAGAAAAAGAGATCAGACTTGTGGTCACCAAAGACAGGGAGTGGGGAGAGGGGAAATTGGAGGAAGGGTGTCAAAAGCTACAAACTTCCAGTTATAAGATAAATAAGCACCAAAAATGTAATATATAACATGACGACTACAGTTAACACTGCTATACGATATACAGAAAAGTTATGAAGAGTAGATTTTTTTTTTTAAGATTTTATTTATTTGACAGAGAGAAATCACAAGTAGGCAGAGAGGCGGGGGGCGGGGAAGCAGGCTCCTCGCTGAGCAGAGAGCCAGATATGGGGCTCAATCCCAGGCCCCCAGGATCATGACCTGAGCCAAAGGCAGAGGCTTAACCCACTGAGCCACCCAAGTGCCCCGTGAAGAGTAGATTTTGAAAAAGTAGATCTTAGGGGCACCTGGGTAGCTCAGTCAGTTAAGTGTCTGCCTTCAGCTCAGGTCAAGACCACCAGTCCTGGGATCAAGCCCTGTGTCGGGGCTCCCTGCTCAGCAGGGAGTCTGCTTCTCTCTCTCCCTCTGCTCCTACCCACCCAACCTCGGTCATGCTCTCTCTTGCTGCTCACTCCCTCTTTCAAATAAATAGATAAAATGTTAGAAAGAAAGAAATAGAAGAAAGAAAGAAAGAGAAAACAGATCTTAAGAGTTCTAAAAAAAAAAAACAACATTTTTTTTTCTGTTTTTGTATCAACATGAGATTCTAAATGTTGATTAAACTTGTTATGGTCATTCATGATCTCATGATATATGTCAGTCATTTTTTTTTAAAGGTTTTATTTACTTATTTGCCAGATAGAGAGCAGGAGCGAGCACAGGCAGACAGAGTGGCAGGCAGAGGGAGAAGCAGGCTCACTGCTGAGCAAGGAGCCCAATGTGGGACTCGATCCCAGGATGCTGGGATCATGACCTGAGCCAAAGGCAGCCGCTCAACCAACTGAGCCACCCAGGCGTCCCTGTCAGTCATATTATTATGCTATATACCTTAACCTTATACAGTGCTAGATCTCAAATATATCTCAATAAAACTAGGAGGAAAAAAAGTCAGGGACTTGACCAGATGTTTCTATGCCCAGGTTCACAGCAGCATTATTCACAACAGCCAAGAGGTAGAAACAATCCAGCACCTATCAACAGACAAACAGGTAAACAAAATGTGGTATACCCCATATGATGGAACGCTAGTCAGCCTTACAACAGAAGGAAACTGTCACATGCTACAACACAGATGAACCTTGGACACATTACGATCAGTGAAAGAAACCAGTCATAAAAAGATAAATACCAGGGCACCTGTCTGACTCAGAGCATGCAACTCCTGATCTCGGGGTCATGGGTTCAAGCCCCATGTTGGGTATAAAGATTACTTAAACAAACAAACAAACATTTAAAAAATTTAAAAGGACAAATACCATATGTATGATCTCACCTATATGAGATCCCAAAAGTTATCAAATTCACAGAGACAGAAACAAGAGCCGCAGAGGAAGGGAAGGGGGAAGTTATGGGAAGAGCCACCAGGAAGGGAAGGGGGAGTTATGGCTCAATGCTGACTGAGTTTCAGTCTAAAAGGGAAGACAGAAAAGCTCTGGGGAGGGATGGCAGTGAGGGCTGTGCACACACTTCATACCACTGAGCGGTACACTCAAAAACAGTTAAGAATGGGGCGCCTGCGTGGCTCAGTGGGTTGAGCCTCTGCCTTCAGCTCAGGTCATGATCTCAGGGTCCTGGGATCGAGCCCCACATCGGGCTCTCTGCTCAGCGGGGAGCCTGCTTCCCTCTCTCTCTCTCTCTCTGCCTACTTGTGATCTCTCTCTGTGAAATAATCTCTCTGTGAAATAAATAAATAAAATCTTAAAAAAAAAAAAAAACAGTTAAGGGACGCCTGGGTGGCTCAGTTGGTTAAGCGGCTGCCTTCGGCTCAGATCATGATCCCAGCGTCCTGGGATCGAGTCCCACATCGGGCTCCTTGCTCGGCAGGGAGCCTGCTTCTCCCTCTGCCTGCCTCTCTGTCTGCCTGTGCTCGCTCTCTCTAACAAATAAATAAATAAAATCTTTAAAAAAAAAAAGTTATAAAAAAAAAAGTAGGCAGGGAGACAGGCAGAGAAAGAGGGGGAAGCAGGCTCCCTGCTGAGCAGAGACCCCCCCCCGATGCCGGGCTGGATCCCAAGACCCTGGGATCATAACCTGAGCTGAAGGCAGAGGCTTAACCACTGAACCACCCAGGCACCTCTCACCACCGTTTTTTTTTTTTTAAAGGCTCCAAGAAACTTGAATCTCCCTTTACAAGGAGACAAAATGAAGGAAAGGAGCAGCTGCCAATAAATGAATGAATGAATAAATAAATAAATAAATAAATAATTTAAGAAAGGCTCTAAGAGGTTCCAATAAAGACTCTTACTGATTGGTCTTAGCATTCTCAAGGCCTTCCTGACCATGGCCAGTCATAGGATGGAACCCCCCAGAAAAAATGTTTGTCCATGCAGTGGAATGAAATCAGCACTGCGTCAGTCCCCCTACAGTGAGCCTAGACAGGGGATGGAGCTTGTCTATACCCGCTTAGGTCACTGCAGTCACAACTCCTTAGTCAGCTAGATGATGAAATTAACCCCAACTTCCTGCCTGGGCACCCCTTACCCCCACGCCCTCCAGCTGCCCTACTACCCCAGCCTCCCTCTTGTGGCCACCCTCTCAGATCTCACGCAGACTTTGGCAATCTCAGCCTCTTCCCAGATGGTTCTGCCTGCCCCACTTCCCACGGCACCTCCTGCCCACAGCCGGCTGGGTTTCTCCCTCTGAGGAGTCATCACCCATGGTCACCACCACCACCATGCTCTTAATGGGCCTCCCCCAAAGATGTGAGGACCTTGGGATGGAGCCTGGCTAGCCTGCCCATCATGAAGCCTCCAGGCCCAGAACAGCACCCGGCCTGCCTCAACCTACCACCAAATCCAAAGTCAGTCTGATAAACAGGACAACGAGGCCACATGCCACATGCACATGTCCACGTAAGGGCTGTGGTGGACCTGTCCCCATGTCAGAAGGAGGCCAAGGAGCATGCGGAAATGTAAAGGGTGCCCCCTTTTACTCAGCTGTTACACACTGGGGTTCCACTTGCCCCGGGTAGACGATGGAGGAAACAGACCCCCACCTCCTGTCCCTAAGGAATAGCATTATCCAGTGGAGAGGGGGCTTGGCCCCTCAAGACTGCCCTTATGTGACTCCCCAATGGCCCTGAGTTCATATGCAACCTGAAGGCAAAGATGGAGCCATGGCATCCACAGCTCAGGGCCTGATTCCTTATACTCTATCAGCAGTGGCCCCTAGGCCAGGTCAGAAGTCTCCTCAGAAACTCAGCCAGCACTTCCTTGCTCCTCCTCTGCTCTGTATGGCCCTTGCCCACTGCCCACTCCATTGCCATCACCTGGTGAGGCTGCTCAAGGGACAGAAAAGTGGGACATGCACAGGGAGGTGGGCTTCCTGGCAGAAAAGCTGCTAAAGAATGAGCACCAGGGCACTCAGGTGTCTCAGTCAGATAAGTGGCTGCCTTCAGCTCAGGTCACAATCCCGGGGTCCTGGGATCAAGCCCCATGTCAGGCTCCCTGCTCAGTGGGGAGCCTTCTTTTCTCTCTCCCTCTGCCTGCTGCTCTGCCTACTTATGCTCTATCTCTCCATCAAATAAATAAATAAAATCTTGAAAAAAAAAAAAAAAAGAATCTGGGGAAAGCCATTTCTTTATTTAAAAAAGAAACATGGGGCGCCTGGGTAGCTCAGTGGGTTAAAGCCTCTGCCTTCGGCTTAGGTCATGATCCCAGGGTCCTGGGATCGCCCGGCATCCCAGCATCAGGCTCTCTGCTCAGCAGGGAGCCTGCTTCCCTTTCTCTCTCTCTGCCTGTCTCTCTGCCTACTTGTGATCTCTGTCAAATAAATAAAATCTTTAAAAAAAATAAAATTAAATTAAAAAATAAATAAAAAAGAAACCCTTAACAACAGAGACAAATGAGTGGATATTTTAAACTTATGGTACAGAGATGCCTGGGTGGCTCAGTTGGTTGAGCAGCTGCCTTCGGCTCGGGTCATGATTCCAGCATCCTAGGATCGAGTCCCACATCGGGCTCCTTGCTCAGCAGTGAGCCTGCTTCTCCCTCTGCCTACCACTCTGTCTGTCTGAGCGCTCTCTCTCTCTCTCTCTCTAATAAGTAAATAAATAAATAAAATCTTTTTTTAAAAAAAGTTTAAACTTATGGTACAGTAACACATGCATACAAAGCAGGGAGGTGGGGGGACCAGATGGGATGGGATGGCAGGACCCTGTGACCTGGGATGCCTACTACCATCTTAGGTGTTGCTTCAACCCAGGGAAACTGAAGCTCAAGAGGAAGCCTGGGTCTCCAGGCTGTCAGCTGGAGCTAGCTAGAGCCAGTCTACCTGACCCCAACTCATGGTCCTCAGCATCCTTTGAGGGAGGCACCTCCTTATTAGGACAACTTCCCTAAGATGTCTAAGATGGACACGGGGACAGCAAGGCAAACATCAAGGAGGTGACACCCATGACAGCCCAAGGTAGGAGTGGGAGGTCGCTGGAAGGGCACATTCAGGAAAGGTGTCCCGAGTCAAGCATCAGTCTCCCCAGCTGAAGAACAGTGAGAACACCCACAACAGCACGAGGGGGTGGAGGATTAACCCAGTCCTCAAACCTAGGCAGCTCATGAGCTTCTCAAGGATGGGGTGATCCAAGGCCACCTGTGCCAAGCACATCTGAGAAAGCTGGGAAGTGATGAGTGGGCACAAGGCCCTCAACCCAACTTTCTCAATGCTTTGGGCTATATCACCTGCCCTCCATCCAGCCTTGGCTCCTCCAGTATCCTGAGGACCCATTATCCAGAAACTGGTCACACCAGCACAATAAGGGAAAGCTGGCATCCAGCTACACCCGAGCAAAGAACACAAATCTAGGAACTGGGGGGAAAAGGCTTCTGGCTTCCACAGCTGCCACATCAGTTCAAAACACCTTCCAATTACACTCAGGACACTTGAAAGAACCACATGACATCCATGTCTGGGGATAAAAGCAGCAACCCAGAAAGGTGTGGGCTCCGGAGCCGGCATCAATGAGGCAGCGTATACACATCCACCACTTGGCTCCTCAACATCGATGGGCACAATGACGGGCACCCGCCACAGACCTGCAGCAGCTCTCCCATCAGCTGCTCTCAACTTTCCTCCAGCCCAGAGTCACTCCAGGGGTAACTGTCAACATCTTCTCAAGCCACGCATAACCTGACTCTCACAAACCCAGCTTAGGCACGACAATAAAGCTGAGTGTGAAGATGTTTCTGCCACATGGCCAGAATCAGGAAAGGTTAGAAATGTCCACCTCCCCACCTAGCCACAGGTAGCTGCCTAAACACTTCTCACACCTGTCCCCTGGCCCATTCCCCAGTGCCACCCCAGCTCAGGCCCTCAGAGACTCCTTCCCTGGCTGCCCACCTCTAGCCCTGCCCCTCCCTGACCATCCACCACCATAGGCCAGACCACATGTCTCCCAAGCCTCAAATTCAACATACAGTTGTACCCACTCAGCCACACACAGCCTCATGGTCCGCTCTGATGCACAGGCACAGCAGGGATGCCCCTCACTGCCCTTCAGCGCCTCTGTACAACCCTTGGCATGGGACAATAGCCGTGTGGTGCCCGGAACACAGACCTGAGGAATACTGACCCGTTAGGGTGCACACTGCAAGGGAGATGCAATCACTAAAAAGTAAAGCTTACGATTACACGGAGTAAATATTAAAATGGCGTCAGGGAAGAAGTAAGATCTAACACAATATATGGATACCACTGTGATGATGAGGTGCCCGGACACAAGACAGAGGAAGGCGCCCAGGTGTCAACAACAGCCCCACGGCCATGCCCATGGGAACAGGAAGTGGCTCCTTTCAGGTATTTTGCACATTTTCTATGCTGAGCTATACTCCCTTTATAGTAAACTTCTCAACGTGTGTTACTTTTTTTTTTAAGTCAGTTGACTTTTTTTAAGATTTTATTTATTTATTTGACAGAGATCACACAAATAGGCAGAGAGACAGGCAGAGAGAGGAGGGGAGAAGCAGGCTCCCTGCCGAGCAGAGAGCCCGATGCAGGACTCGATCCCAGGACCCTGGGATCATGACCCGAGCCGAAGGCAGAGGCTTAACCCACTGAGCCACCCAGGCATCCCCGTGTGTTACTTTTAAATAACAGCTAGGTGACCCCAAGAACTTCACAAACATGTGAGGTCCACTCCCCCCCCCCAGAATGGCTGCAGGGAGTCACCAATGTGCCCCGCTGACCTGGTGACTCAGCCAAGATCCGCGTCACAACGTGGCCAGGGAGGGACCAACCCAGAGAATATAATTAGCATCAGACTCCAGCACGGCCACTTGGTGTGGGCACAGGAGCTCTCTCTCTAGATGATTCATTTGGACACCAGCTTTTTTACCGAAGAGTAAAGTGACAAAACTACACATTGTAGCTGTCTATCCCTCATTGTGCCTACAGGTCAGAGGTCATTTGGTCTCAAAGGCGTCCCTTTGGGCACTTGGTGACTGTTCAGGAGCCACACATCACCAGAGTAAGATCTCAGACAACTCTAGGCCATGGTCGCCACAGACCAAAGGGAAAATCCTAAGGCCAGGGAGCAGGGGAGCAAGGCCCTAAAAATGAAGGACCCAGAGGAGGCCAAACCCCATGGCACAGCAGGGACGGCCGGCGTGGGCCTGGCCAGGCTGCATCAAGCAGGTCTGCTGCCCCAGAAGCAGATCTCCCATGTCTGCTCTGCAACCACAGTTACTCGGAACAGGAGAAAGAGTGTTATTTTCAAAGACTCCCCAGAGATGTCACAATCCGGGTATGATGTCAAACTGCTTCAAGGGTGATGAACTCTGGCCTTACCGATGAGTCAACAGAGGGTGGGTTTCCGTCAAGCAGCCTGCTGTTTACACACAATCACCACAGTCACCATGGCGCAAGCCGGAAGCCTAGTCAAGGGTCACAGTGGCTGAGGCGGGGTCTGGCCCCTCACACACAGCGTCACTGGCTGCCTTGCAGAAACGTCCATCACTTACCCTACATCCCAGGTCACTCATACATCTTCCCACAGCACCTACGAGACAGGCACCTTCGAGGAAGGACTCACCCCACCCAGAACTACCAAGAGCCCACTCTGAAACACACACGTAAACTGAACACCTACAGCCAGAGGGCAGGAGACAGGAAGCCATGCTCCTAACACCAGTGGGCCAGGCCGCTGCAGCTGGCCCACCCTGCCAGACCACCTCCCTTCAGAGGGGGCAGAGCTTGAAGCCACACGTGGCATTCAAGCCTGATGCCTGGTTCTCAGTCCCGTCCCAGCTGGGAATTTCCTTCCAGTGATGTGGCCTCCCAGAGTCTCTTTCCATTTCCTCACCTGAGAAGTGGGAACCATTCCCTACCACAGGGCTGATGGACAGGGGTGAGATAAGTGGATGTGTGCAGCTCGGGCCCATGCTGGCATGTGGGGTGTGATCCACGGGTGTTGGTTATCACCATCTTTAGGCTTTCTCAGGGATAGGGGGCACAATACAGGCACTACGGCAACCTCAGGAATTTGCACGGCCATTCAAGTCACCACTGCTTGCAGGAGTCCAGAACACTGCTATTTAACAAGAACCTGAGACTATGGTGGGACCCCCTTTCATAGCTGTACCCCAGTGGCCCAAGATGTCTCCCAACTCAAGAAGCAGCCTGGGCCACTGAAGGCAGTCTGAGTGATCTTGGGCAGGTAGACGAAGACCCTCTGAGCTCCAACTGCCTCCAATGCATAAGGGAAACAATAAGCTAGCCTTTTTGCCAAGGTCACCAACAAGATGACAGAGGCCTGGGGCGCCTGGGTGGCTCAGTGGGTTAAACCCTCTGCTTTCGGCTCAGGTCATGATCCCAGGGTCCTGGGATCGAGCCCCGCATCGGGCTTTCTGCTCCGTGGAGAGCCTGCTTCCTCCTCTCTCTCTCTGCCTGCCTCTCTTGCCTACTTGTGATCTCTGTCAAATAAAAAAAAAAATTTTTAAAAAAAAAAAAAAAAAAAGATGACAGAGGCCTGGACAAAGGGCTTAGAGGGGCCTGGCCCACAGAGGAGCAGCCCCAGCTGTTCCAGAAGATGGCCAGTCTGAAAAGCAGCCAGGCTGGTGAGAAGCTGCCCTGCTTAGGACCCAGCGTGCACTCCCCACCCCAGAAAGGGGAGACAAGCCTCCCTCCTGGAGCCTCACTGTGGGAGGGGAACAGAGGCTAAAATTAAGGCTCCTCCTGCCACCAGTGCCCGAGATGACATCCACACAGCCGCCCCCTTAGCAGCAGGCGAGCAGCCCCTAGCACAGCTCTGCAAGAGTCATGGGCTAGTTGCTCCAGGCCTCTTCCATCTCCTCTCCCCACACACCGTTCCCCAGGACAGAGCCCCGGCAGCTGCCCTCTATGCCCTAACACCCTCCCCAGCCTCTTGTGTCTTAAGGCTTGAAGGCAGCATGCCTGGAACCCCCACCCCTCCCTGCACAGGACCCCTCACCAGGGAGCCCTCTGCTCTGGCCATATCCTAGAAGCAGCTCTCTCAATCAGTATCCTTTCGCACCGCCCCACACCATCACATCACCCCATTTTATTTCCTTCCTGATGCTGACTGCTGACAAGTTCTTTGTACCGATTTCTGTGCTGCCCTGTTCACAATATGTCTCCTTCCTCCAGAATGTCAGCTCATGACGCTAGGGGCCCATCCTGGTCAATCCTGAATGTCCCACACTTGAGCAGGAGCCCTATACAAACCAGGTGCTCAATCAGACCGAGGCAGATGCAGGAGCCCAGGCTCCCTGTCTCTCACAGTCTCTAATCCAACCTCCAGGTGGGAACCAGCTCTGGGTACTGGCACCAAATGCTGAGAACACAGGGGGAGGGGAAGGTGTCAGGGCTGCACTGATGGCCACACATGTGTCAAAAGAATCCCCACAGCCCTGAGAGAAGAAGAAGCCAGAGCTTAGACAGGGCAGGGCACTGGGACCCTCAATAGTCCTGAGAAGGATCCAGAGATCAGAAAGAAGCCAGGCACTGGGACCCTCACAGCCCTGAGAGAAGGATCTGGGGCTGGGAGGGGTTGGGTACTGGGACCCTCATAGGCTTGAGGAGAACAATCTAGGGCTCAGAAATGGCCAGGCAGTAGGACCTTCCCAGGCCTGAGAAGAATCCAGAGCTCAAAGAGGATAGGGCACTGGGATGTTGTAGCCCTGAGAAAAGGACTCTCAGGGCTGGGAGGGGTCAGCTACTGCGATGTGCACAATCCTGAAGACAGGAAGGATCCAGAGCTGGGAGAGGGTTGGACACTGGGATCCTCCCCTCCAAAGGGGAAGATCGGGAGTGGGAGGAGGTCACGCACTGGCCCAAGGCCTCAAGCAGGTAAAACCAAGATTTAAACCCTGATAGGCTACAATCAGGCTTCTTAAGCCCCTCCCTGGGCCCTCAGTTTTTACTGAACAACAATATGCTCCTCTCTA